>PVIC010020004.1:0-29934 GCA_004025085.1 Thryonomys swinderianus | reverse complement strand
AGGGTCTCGCTTTGTAGTTCGAGCTGGCTCTGAGCTCACTATGTAGCCCAGGCAAGCTTCGAACTCAGTAATCCTCCTGTCTCTGCCTCCCGAGTGCTGGGATTACAGGTGTGAGCCACCACGTCCGGTTCCTCACTATTTCTTCTAGCAATGAAACTTAAACTCACATCAGAGGAGACTGAAAATCAAGGACTCCATGAAAGGCCCACAGCGATTTGTCACAGACCATTTTCTGTTATTGGGGCTCTGGGAATGAGACACCAAAGCATGGCTTTAGGAAGGGGCTCACTGCACTTTTGATCCAAAGGAAAAGCTTGCATTCCTCTGCCTGTCCAAATGCTGGGAGACACTCAGGAATTTCTTTATCTGCATTAAAACCAGGTCACCAAGTAGCCTTGTACCCCACACTGAAGTCTCAGGGACTGTCTCTTAGGACTTGAAAGCATCCTGGACATAACAAAATTCCTCTATAAGATAAAGCTGTGCCCTTTGGTTCAAATTCCAACTTGTATCTTCCTTTTTCCTCTCTACCCATATAGAAAAAGGAACACAAGTTTCTGGAAGATGGTGCTAGTACATAATCACACCCCTGTGATTTCCTCCTTCTGGCATGTTAATAAAGCATGTGCTTTTTTCTCCTGTTTCATGATCACCAGTTTATTCCAGTGAAATTTCAGAGATGGAGCAGAAATTTGTCTTCACACCTACAGTGTTCACCCTGGCAGTGTGCTCTGGCCAATGACAAGCTTGTATGCTTTGTCTTTATTAATCTTTTCATGCCAGTTTATTTCTCAGCTTCTAGTACCTCACCTGGACAGAATGGAGAGAATGGACTTTCTTATCCCTGTAGCACAACAGTCTTTTTTTTTTTTTTTTTGAGACAGGCTCTTGCTTTGTAGTTCAGGCTGGCCCTGAGCTCACTATGTAGCCCAGGGAAGCCTCGAACTCAGCAATCCTACTGTGGCACAACAGTCTTTAACCTGACACATTCCCTATTGGAGTGTTCATCTGTGGCTGTTTAAGCGACTGCTGGCTTTGCACACGAGTATGGGATGAAGTGATATTCTGCACAGGACATATGAACAGGAAGACAGAGACTTGGCAGCCCATGATGCCCACCAGTTCACTCAGGGGCACCTAAGCAAATCCACAAATCTAGAAAGGTATAAAATGAAATCAGAGGACTAACATAAAAAGATCAGAAAAGAACAATGTAAAACCGCTCTGTCGAGTTTAATGTTTCAACAATCTGTTCTGCTCCACATTTTTCTGTTGCATTCTGCTGGTACAGTGTGGATGTAACTGTCCTTTCAAATCTCCAGCTCCGTAGCCTGTGGCTCCACTGGAAAGTTGTGGAAACTGTTGCAGGTGTGGCCTAGTGAAGGAAATTGGCATGGGGGTGTGCCCTTGAGGGGGACAGAGATTTTGGAGTTACACAAACCAAGGAGGAACGAGGAGTCTCTAGGATATGGAACAGGGAAGGAAATGTTCCTGATGCAGAGCCTTTGGAGGGAACCTGCACCGCAGACAAGGCGATTTCAGACTTCAGCCTCTATGAAGTTACTTGTGTGGTGATGTGTTTAGTGAGGGGAGTTCCCACTGCAGCGGGGAATGGGAGCCCCCGTGAGCTAAAGCGGCACAATGGAGGCCAAGCCTGTTCCTCCCTCCTTATCCTGGCCGCTGAGGTGAGTTGCTTCCCGGTCTAAGGATAAAGCTTCATTGTTTACAAAGCATTTGTCAAAACTCCAAGCCAAAACCAGCCTGTGGAGTTTGCTTTATGAGTCATAAAAAGCACCGAAGAGTGAGAGACAAAGACTGCCTGCGCGTGTCCTTGGTCGGGCACAGTCACGCGGCGCTCTGGGCACGGAGCCTGCAGGACACAGAAGCTGTCATCTCGGGTTTGCGCTGCATGGATACTGAACTCACGCATGACCCCTCCCCCGGGGGCACCTCCCGGGCCGCCCGGGTCATCGGGACCAACTAGGCTGAGCGCCGCCCCGCGGCGGTACAGACCGGGGACTGGGTTTTCTTCTTTGCGCGCGTCCCCTTCAGGGGCAGACACGCTAGCTCGCAGCTGGGAGGCTGCTGGGAGGTGGAGTGGGCGGAGCCAGCCAGGTTTCTGTCCCTGGAGGCGGGGCGGGACGTTTGGCGAATCCCAGAGGCTGGGGCAGGGCCAGGGAACGGGGCGGTAGGGGGCGGAGCCACGGGAGGAGCGGGGGAGGTGCAGAAATAGGCGCGCGGGGCGGGCGAGCGCCGTGTGCTCCCGGCTTCGAGCTCTGTGAGTCACTCTCTGGCGCTCTCTTGGCTAGGCTGTTTCGGCCTCCGCCCTGGCTTCTGGCGGAGAGTGGACCGCGCGCGGGCTTGGGGAGCCGGGAAGGAAGGAATAAAGGAGGAAGGGAGGCGGTTGCGTGATTCTGAGTTTTCTTCGAGACCTACCCGGCCATCTGGGGACGGGCGACATCAGGCGTTGAGTGTCTCTGTCGGGCCGGCATGGAGGGCGCGGACCTGGTCGCCAAGGTGCTCTTCACCTGGCTGACGCTGGTGCTTAGCCTCATCCTGCTGCCCTCGGCCTTCGGGGTGTCGCTGGGCATCTCCGAGGTTTACATGAGGATCCTGGTGAAGACCCTGGAGGTGAGAGCCGGAGGGATCCTGGGGGCCGGGGCGGCCGGGAGGGGACGGGGCCTGGGCTGCGACGGGCGAGCCGGGAAGAGCCCGCCCGGTGCAGAAGGCAGAGGCCCAGAGGTCAGTGTCCTCGTCTCATCCGCAGCATGAGACTCGGGCACCAACTTGGGGGACCATTGCACCCCGGGCCTGCTGTCTGCATCGTCTTACTGATGAGCTGAAGCCCGCGACAGCCTTTCGTATCTGTGCACTGGCTTGTAGCCTGAGTCCTGCGCGGTCCCTTCAATGCCCTTAGTTTACAGCCCAGGTTCCAGAGGTCCTCGGGGCACTGGGCATCCTTGTCCAGAGAGCCAGCGTGCCCAAGATAAGAAGCCAATTGCAGGGTGTCCTAGAGAAATCTGATTTTATTTTAGTGGAGTCAGGGAAAGTTTATCTAACCAGTGACACTGGAGATGCAGTGTAAGATGTACTCTTTGACCTCAGCTCTGCTACGTTTTGTTTCCAGATCGTGCGGAGCAGTGTTAGATGGAAGAAGTTGTAGGGAATAGCTAAACCTCGCTCTGTTAACCGCGGCTCACCCTTACAGGGTATGCTCTGTTAACCTCTGCTTACCCTCACCAGGGCTCTGTTACGTTCCAGAAGGCCTGGTTAGGTAGGGAAGGTCAAGGAAGCTTAGTCTCAGAATCTCAGTTGTGTTAATGTGGAAACAGGAGCAACTGAGAGGTTCTGCAGACTGTATGGATTTGTTTAGATTTGGTACCGGAATCCTAGCTCTGGTTCTCACTGATTTGTCCTTTCATCTACTAGTTGTGCCTTCTGTCACTCACCTGAACAACAGAAGTAACAATAATGCCCATTCGCACACAATCATCTTAATGTAAAATATCAAGCCCTTAGGCAGATCCTTGTGTGTCTTTGGTACTGTGTGTTTGTGACTATTAAAAAAAAAAGATGCATGATTACTGAGTCTACCATCTTTCTCTAACTTGTGCCTCAACCTCTTTTTCTGCCCTCATTCTCCATCTGTGTACAGGACTTTATCCAGTGTTTCTTAGTACTTGGGTGGCTTCTAGACATATGTGGACACTGGCTTCTATCTGCTGATGGCCTGTTTTACTCCATGAACCTTTTTTGTGGCTCTTTCTTTGCTGAGGCTTTGTACTCGCTTTCATCCTCAGCTGTCATTTTTGAAGTTCTGCTCATTCTACTTGGGTGATATTTCCCTGGGTTAGCCTTTTTTTTTTTCCTTTCAATACCGGTGATCAAACTCAGAACCTTGCACTTGCCAAGCAGGCACAACTCTGTTGAGCTACATCCCCAGCCCTTGGGTTGGACTTTTCTGACTGCTGTCCTACCCCGAGTACAGTGACACTCTAGTTTCTTAGCTATTTCCAACTGTCTTTTTGGTTTTGAGACAAGTTATCCCTAGGCAGTCTAGGCTGGTCTCAGATTTGGCCTATTCCTGCCCTGTCTGTGAGTGCTAGGATTACCCTCTGTCCTCTTAGCTGTGCTCCCTGTCCTCAGGACTGTGAAATGATCCAAGCGTTCTCCTAGAAGCGTGTCCCTTCCCCAGTGACACCTGATGAAGGTACATCACCCCCACAGAGGTACTTACCGTATCCCCTTCAGTGTTTTGAGGACAGCTAACCTGATGCCAAGAGGAGAGACCAGCAAGTTGTTTCCAGATTGGCAAAGTACACTACTTGGTAGGATCATCTCCAAACCAGAATCTGACCTTTAGTTTCACCAAGGCTCCAAGTTTTAATTTCTGTCTACCTAGAGTTAGAGAGACTTTCAGAGATGATCTTGAACTCAGTCATGAGTTTGATTCTTCCCAAGTCAGGCCAGTGGCAGTGTAAGGAAAGCTGTTGCTGAGTGAGGACACTAGAGGGCTCATGGACATGGAATTGTGTGTGTTTGGCATGGTGCACATGCAGTTGGGACTGCTGATCTCTTTGGTGCACCATCAGTTGGTAATCAGGGCTGTCTGGTGTTCCTGTTTGTCTTTCTTTTCTTTTCTTCTTTTTTTTTGAGACAGGTTCTGGCTTTATAGTTCAGGCTGGCCCTGAGTTCACTATGTAGCCCAGGCAAGCCTTGAACTCAGCAATCCTCCTGCCTCTGCCTCCTGAGTGCTGGGATTACAGACATGAGCCACCATGCCTGGTATTGTTGTATGTGGTTACCAGGGATCGAACCAGGGACCTTGCAGTTGCCAGGCAGGCGCAGAACCTCTGAGCTAAATCTTCAGCCTCCTGTTTGTCTTTCATTACATTCTAGCCCTAAGAATATTTTTTGGGCTTTTTAGAGAAGAAGTGGATAGTTTCCAAAGTTCTTTGGTAATACTTTATTTACCATGCATTATTTTACCCATTATGTGTTTGTTTGTTTATTTATTTATTTATTTTTGAGACAGGGTCTTGCTTTGTAGTTCAGGCTGACCCTGAGCTCACTATGTAGCCCAGGCAAGCCTTGAACTCAGCAATCCTCCTGTCTCTGCCTCCTGAGTGCTGGGATGACAGGCGTAAGCCACCACGCCCGGCACTGTGGTATGTGGTATTGATGGCTGGTGGGCTTGAGTCACCATGTCCAGCATTGTATGCGGTTACTGGGATCGAACTCAGGACCTTGAACCACTGAGCTAAATCTCCAGGCCATTATGTGTTTATTTTTACAAATTTCATTGTTGGTGGTTGGTTTTTAAGGAACATAAACTCAAACTGGAGGTTGAATCATGCAGGTGGCCTACTCAGAATAGCCCCTTGTGGTACCTGTTTCTTGTCCAGAGACTGCCCAAGCTGCACTCTTTTGTGTCCCCTGTTTATCTTTCCAGTTTATGTAATAATCACTTATTGAGCACCTATTACATGCCTCCTGCTTTGCTTGATCTCTAGATGAGTGAATAGGTCCCTGACAGGACAAGCTATGTGACAACTAGGCTTAAAATACTTGGCCTAGAATAAGTTCAGTGAGTCTAAATCAATGGTTTCCATAATAATTTGTTAGGCAATCTATATGTCAATGTGATAACTTTATATTGGGGGAAATTTTTTCAGGATGACAAACTATGAAATGTAAAACTTTCGCCTGAGGGGATATGGAGGGGACAGTCCATGCAGGTGGCAGGGTATGTACATGTGTGCACACACGTGCATGTGAAAAAGTTTGTTTATCCAACAGGAGCAAGGATTAAACATAGAAAGGTGCTGCTCTCAACCATGAAAGTTAGTTGTAAGGTTGATGACTGGGGGCGGAGTGAGGAAGGGTTGCTGTTTGTTGGACCTAAGATTCATGATTAGAGAGAAATAAAGAATGGAAAGAGAATCTGGAATTGATGGAGAGGTTCAGACATGTGATGTACATGGACCATCTCCTCATGGTGAAGCAATCAGCGTGCACTGCAGATGCGGACTAATACAAATTTAGAAAAGAGAACTGATGGAGTGGAAGGAAGGAAATGATATATAAAATAAAAATAAATCTAACCAGATAATACAGACAGCGGACATATAGCAAGGACTAATTCCCCCAACACTTGCACAGACTACTCCACGTTTCTGACTTTGTGCCCTGAGCTGATCACCTGGCATCTCCACCGTAGTTTCTCCCTGTGTTGACGGGAATGTGCTTCCTTGGGTTATTCTGTGGATTAAGTGAGGAGACTAAATGAAAACACCTGCTGTGCATTTTGGTTTCTAGACAAGGTATCCTAGGCTTCTAGGCTGGTCTCAGATTTGGGCTACTCCTGCCCCGCCTGTGAGGGCTGGGATTACCGGTTGCCCAGCTTAGGACCCTCTTCTTGGGACACTCCTTGTGACTGATGATTTGCTCCTTCGAGGCTGGGACTTAATTTGGCCTTGGTCTGTGCTGTATCAGAACCTTCTCGAACCTTCTTGGAGCAGGTTCTTTGGCTTCTTGTGTTACTCCTTCCTCTTCTCTCTCCTCCACCCACCATTAGTTTTTTGTCTTTTTAAACAGGAATATCATAATTTTCAGTTATCAGTACCTCTGTATAGGAGATACTTTCTCCGATGTGAGAAGTGTACTGAATGTGCCGGGAGGCCTGAGGTATGAGATCGATGAGGGATCTACCAGAGCTGGCACTGAAGACTTGGGGATAGGGGCTCAGAGGACGTCTCCCTGGACAGGGGTGTGGATTGGGATTTTAATGGAATCTGGAATCTGAATACTTAGCCTGCAAAAAGACTATACATGGCAGCCAGCTGCTATTTGAGCAAACCGTTTAACTTGAATTTTTATAGAATTTTATGCGTTTTCCTCCTCCCTTTTCCTTGCTTTGTCAGTCCTTAAATATTCTTGTAGTATAAAAATTGGAGGGCATAATGGTCTAGGTGACAGCATCACAATTTTATTTTATTTTTTGAGGCAGGTTCTCACTTTGTAGTTCAGGCTGGCCCTGAGTTCACTATGTAGCTCAGGCAAGCCTCGAACTCAGCAGTCTTCCTGTCTCTGCCTCCCGAGAGCTGGGATTACTGGCGTAAACCACCACGCCCGGCACTGTGGTATGTGGTATTGATGGCTGGTGCACGTGAGTCACCACACCCAGCATTGTATGTGGTTACCGGTGTCGACTCAGGACCTTGGGCTTGTGAGGCAGGCAGGTGCTAGAACCCCTGAGCTAAATCTCCGGCCTCCAGCATCACAATTTTGTAAGCTCTTGGCTTGCACTTTAGAATCAGACGAAAGTACTTCTTGCTTGGTCTTGGACAGCTCCCTTTTTTCCTCTCCAGAGCTGGAATTTGACATGTGAGAAAGCCTGATTGAAAAGTGCCCCTCAGCTTTCTTGGGGTGCAGACACTGGGTGGGACAAGTGGGCAGGTTGTTAGGAGCTGCTTGCGCCCTCCTCACCTCCTCTACCTTCCCCTGGAATGCAAGGCGTATGTTCCGAGGGCCTGTTCAGGGGACCTTCTGGCTTCCTGCTTGGGTACACCCGGTCGTGGGGGACACACTACCTGATGGTCTAGGTAAATTGTGAAGGTTGAGGAGGAAGGAGGAGGCCATCTTTGTTTTACTTGGTAGCCTACTGTAGGGTGGGCACCAGAGAAATTCTCTTCATTTTCTCAGCCACCCTTGTCATCCCTGTTCTGGAGATGATGAAAAGGATCACTGGGAGGTTAATGTCCCCTGTCTGAGCTGCCTGCCAGGAGGCCACAGACTGGCACTTCTGGTGTCGTCTCTTGGACAGATTGCAGAGTGTAGGCACGGCCTCCCCATCATTGCAGCTGAGCCAGCAGGAGAGGAGTGTGTTGACCAGGGATCCCATAGGGATTGCTCAGCTGTTCTTCCAACCTTACCATCTGTGTGTTTTGAGCAGGGCACTGCATTTTTCAGGGCAAACTCCCAGCGCTCCCTTCTCAGGAGACCTGATGCCTTCTGAGACAGCAGCATGTCTCACTTGGGAACGTCCTCACTTTCCCTGTGAAGACGCTGCCTGCTTGGCTAGGCTGCCGAAGCGAAGGTCTGTGTTGTGGACAGCTTCAGCCCCAGAGCTGTATTCTCATGGCTCCAGAGGGCAGGTGCCTGAGGTCAGGGTGTGGCCTTGCTTCTGGGTCTGCACATGATCTTTCTTCTGTGCACACACATCAGTGGTGTTTGGGTGCCCAAATTTCCTTTTCTCACAAGATACTAGTTAGATAGGAGCAGGGACCAGTCTAAGAGCTTCATTTTACTCTTTTGTTTTAGATAGGGTCTTGCTTTGTCGTTCAGGCTGGCTCTGAGCTCACTATGTAGCCCAGGCAAGCCTTGAACTCAGCAATCCTCCTACCTTTACCTCCTGAGTGGTGGGATTACAGTAGTGAGCTACCACACCTGGCTTTATTTTTGTTTTTTGAGACAGGGTCTTTGTAGTTCAGGCTAGTCATGAACTCACCGTATAGCCCAGGCTGGACTTGAACTCCAAGGAATCCTCTTGCCTCAGCCTCCCAAGTGCTGGGATTATAGGTGTGTACCACCACACCCAGTTTTCATTTAAAATTAATCATGTCTTTAAAGATTTTAAATCCCAGTATGAAGGACATAGGTTCTTTTCTTTTTTTTTTTGAGATGGTTTCACTTTGTAGTTCAGGCTGGCCCCATGCTCACTATGTTGCCCAGGCAAGCCTCGAACTCAACAATCCTCCTGCCTCTGCCTCCCAAAGCTGGGATTACAGGTGTGAGGCACTAGTTTGGCTTTGTCCTACCTGGTACTGATTGCTGGTGGCTGTGACTCACCATGCCCAGTATTGTTGTATATGTTTATTGGGAATCGAACCAGGGACCTTCCACCTTATAACCACTGACCTAAATCTCTAGCTCACATTGGTTCTTGTTGAAGTGCTAGGGGTTCCAGCTTCAACATTTGAAATTTAGGGGTAGAGTATAACAGTGATTAACTGACACAAAACACCAATGTTATCCATTATATATGAGCACAGAATAATTGTTCAGGGTAGCTATGTTTATTTAAAACACAAACTGTTATACCCACAATAGAAAAGTAAGTTATGAAGTTAATAATAATTGTTTACAAGATTTTATTTTGTCCCATCTGTGGTTTACTTACCTATGCTAACGAATGGCAAAGATTTAAGTGAAAAGTACAGAAATGAATGCTTATCAGCAGAGAAAGGATGGAAGTCAGAGTTGAAGTTCTGCAGTAAATCTACAAGAATAGAAAAAGATGCAGCCAGATTAGCTCTGAGAAGATTAGGCCTCTATTTATAGGTCTGTCCCTGTGCCCTGTGCTACCCGCTTGGCTTTGGGGCTGTTGTGCAGAGGCTGTGCCAGCCAAGCTGTGCCTGAGCCTCAAAGTAACTGAGGTTTTTGTCTTCTTCACTTATTAATACTTCTGTTTTTGCCTCTTCCTGGGTGTTTATTGCCAATGACAATTACTGCAATGCTTCTACATCTTTCTTCTCTCTCAGATTAGTCAGTTTAGACATTGCTTGTTTTTGAATTGTAACCTGGTAGTTATCATTGTAATTGTGTGTTTTGTTTAGGGGATGCTGGCTCTGGGGAAAGAACCCAGGCCTTTTGCCTGCTAGACAGGAGCTGTACCGCTGAGCCTTGGTCACAGCCCTTACTTACTTCTTAAACTGAAAAACAGCCTTTCAGTATTTTCTAGAATCTAAGTTGTAAAAGTTCACTTACACTTTTAAAACTATGATGTTTGAAAAAGAACAATGGGTAATAATTTTAGAGATGCATAGGAGATATAGAAAGAGAAATATTTAGTATATGTGCTGCCGAAGCGAGCACAGAAAGAGAAATATTTAATCCCAGCCCTTGAGAGGCCAAGGCAGGGGCGAGCATGAGTTGGAGCTCAGCCTGGGATAGGCAGTGATTTCAAGGCAGCCTGCTAGACTACTCGAGGATAGCCTGTTTTGAAAAACAAAACAAGAATGATAACAACAACAACAGAAAGAAAATCCCATATTGGTATATTCTTTTTTTTTTTTTTTTTTAACACTTCTCTGTACATTCCAAGCAAAGTGAGAGTTGTTTATCCAGTTTTTTTTTTTTTTTTTTTTTTTTTGGGACTGCCTCCCCAGTGCTGGGATGACAGGCGTGAGCCACCACGCCCTGCACCGTGGTCTGTGGTATTGATTGTTGGTGGGCGTGAGTCACCATGCCCAGCATTGTATGTGGTTACCAGGATCAAACTCAGGACCTTGGGCTTGTGAGGCAGGTGCCAGAACCACTGAGCTAATTCTCTGGCCCTGTTTCTCCAGTTTTTAAATTCTTTAAAGCTTTGGATCCTTCACCTCATGCTGCATTCCCCAGGCACCTTAGTAGACAAACAACCAGGGGGATGGATGGTTTTCTTTAGGTATTGACTTCATTGATTATTTCTAGCTTTCCAAGTCTGCCACTGCCTTCTTTCTTCTCTTTGGAGTGCTGATGATCAAACCCAGGGCCTCTTGGGTGCTAGGCAGGTGCTCTACCACTGAGCTACATACATCCTTAACTTCCTGTGAGCTTGTGTCACATGCCTCTTCAAATGTGTCTCACCCCCGAATGCCTAGTTTGCAATGAAAATAGCTATTAGGCTTTGTGCCCTGTATGTAGGTCTTTGCACACGCTGTCATTTAATCCTGTCAACAACCCAGTGAGAGAGGAATGATTATCCTCCTTTCATGATGAGAAAGCGGAGGGCTTTTTAACAGTTCTGGGGATCAAACTCTGGCGGTTGCCTGAGCTAGTCAAATGTTTTCCTTGTGAGCTGCACCTCTGGTCCTCAAGCCCAGACCTTCTCGAGGCCATCACCTGTTCTGCTTGCCGTGCCTCACAGCCTTCAAGGAGTAATTTACCAGGGCACAGTTGTGTGCAAGGAGCTGAGACAGGGCTTCATCAGTGACTAAAATAAAGTTACACCTACGACTTGGAGTGCCACAATGCCAATTATCTAGGGTGGCCCGAATGGAGAACATGTCAGGATTTAATGTTTCATGTCACTTCTGAATGAGCATTGTGTTTTCAGGAATGTAAATTAATACTTGTTTCTTTGAACAGTGGGCTACACTCCGAATTGAAAAAGGAGCCCCAGAGGAGTCGGTGCTTAAAAATTCAGCTTCTGTTGGTAAGTCTTCCTTTTTTTCATGACCATTAAAGTACTCAAATTGAGTACATTTTACCATTTGAACTTGCAATATGCAGAGGGGAGTCCCTTCTGTGGGCCTCAGATCATTTGATTCTGTCCTTAATGCAGAGTAGCAGCTGCTTGAATTTTGATTGATTTGTGTCATAAAGGTGAGCGTAGTTGTTGGGTCACTGAGTGTTCTTTTTTTTGGGGGGGGGGGTGGTTCCAGGGATCAAACTCACGACCTTGTACTTGTGAGATAGGTGCATTTCACTGCCTTCTTAAGGTATCGCTTGCTTTCTAAGTGCATACCTTTGGATTTAGTTGTCCATGGTTGTAAAGGTGCAGTCAGTGGTTTAAGAAGCAGGAAGCAGTGCTCTGGTAGCTTTTCATTACTATGGTGGAAGTACCTGAGGAGCCTACTCATTCCAGCAGGGCAGAGGTGTATTCAGTTCAAAGTTCTGGAGGTACTGGGCACCCACATCTGGCCTATTAACAACTGTATGTGCAAGAACCATGGCAGGGTTCCAAGGGGGTTACCAAGGGCAGCACCCTTAGCTGACCCAGGGCCTCTCCCTGGCTCCCACCTGGTAAGGTCTACACCACTGCAGCCTTGTCACATGGCGGCCACACCTCCAACAAAGGAGCCCCTGGGGACCATGTGAGCCACATCCACCCAGAGAGGGAGTGGTGGGACAGCCTGCAGATAAGCGCTTATAACCGCTGTCCTGTTAGCACCATAACTCCTGACTTGGGGTTCTCAACATGTGTCCCTCAAAATATGTCTCACTGTGAAGACCAGTGGGTAATATTGCACATGGAATTTAAACCTCTTGGCTGGGGGTGTGGTGTGCTTAGTGTACAACGAGGCCTTGGTTTTATCCCCAGCACCAAAAATCCCCTGAAAGCAAGGACAACAACGATTGCAAACTGTGTAGTGAGAAAAGCTCAGGCGTTGTCACATGTTCTTCCTTCTTTTGGAGGATACTGTTGCATACCAATGAAGGGTCTGAAAAGTTTCACAGTAAAGAAGCATGTTTAATTTCATTTCATGTGGTGTTTCCTAACTGGTTTGACTGTGCTGTCCCTTTGCCTGTATCATACCTGTTAGGCTTTGGTAGAAGAGGAGTGATGACTAAACACTAAGGTAGAAATGCATCGGTACATTCAATGAATAGGATGAGTGTCTATGTATTTTTCAAAAACAGTAGATTTTGTTTTTTTGAGACAGGGTCTTGCTTTGTAGTTCAGGCTGGCCCTGAGCTCACTATGTAGCCCAGGCAAGCCTGGAGCTCAGCAATCCTCCTGCCTCTGCCTCCTGAGTGCTGGGATTATAAGCATGAACCACCATGCCTGGCACTATGGTATATGGTATTGATTTCTGGTGGGTGTGAATCACCATGCCCAACATTGTATGTGGTTACCAGGGATCAAACTCAGGACCTTGCGCTTGCAAGGCAGACACTGGAACCATTGAGCTAAATCTCTAGCCCACCCCTTTTTTTTTCTTGTGGTACCAGGGATTGAACTTGGGCCCTTGTGCTTTCAGAGTAAGTGCAGTACCACTTGAGCTAAATCCCTGGCCTACAGTAGAAAATTTTGTGCCCTTCTAATTCAGGTGACACATACAATAATGCTAAAACTGTCAGAGAAGGGAATTATCTTTGGAGGTCTGTCTAAAGGAGTTGTACAAATTGTGCAGTATTATGAGTTTTGGATACAACGAAGTATTTCACTGAAAAGATCTGTTTGTGTAAATGGTCTTCAAGTGACTGAAGCACCTAGAAGATCTCCATGGTATATTCTCACCAAGCACGTATTATCAGCCTAGATATTTCTTTTGTTTGTTTTTTTTCCCCCCTAGAAAAAGTCTTAGTATATATTCCAGGCTGGCCTTGAGCTCACTGTGTAGCCCAGGGTAGCCTCAGACATGCAGTGATCCTCCTGTCTCAGCCTCCTGAGTGCTGAGATTACAGGTATGCTGTACCACATCGGCTCAACCTGGATATGTGCTTTTTTTTGTGTGTGTGGTACCAGGGATCATACTTGGCCTTTGGGCTTCCAAGATAGGTGAGGTACCAGTTCAGCTAAATCCCTGGCCCTCTGACTATGTCTTTCTTTCTTTTTTTGGTCAGATACTTTCAGATATAGCAGATTTACTAATTGTAACTTCTCTGGGCACATTTTTATTATTTATTTATTTATATTTTTACAGTACCAGGGATCAAACTTAGGGTCTTGTGCTTGCCAGCCAGGCATGGAATCACTGAGCTACGTACCGACCCAATCTGGGTACATTTTATTTTATTTTAGTTTAGCTTTTTGAGACAGGATCTCACTTTGTAGTTCAGCCTGCTTCTGAGCTCACTGTGTAGCCCAGGCAAGTTTTGAGCTCATGGCAATCCTGTTTCTGCCTCCTGAGTGCTGGGATTACAAGTGTGAGCCATCATGCCCCGTTCTCTACATACATTTTTTTTTTTTTTTTTTTTTGAGACTGGGTCTCGCTTTGTAGTTCAGGCTGGTCCTGAGCTTACTATGTAGTCCAGGCAAGCCTGGAACTCAGCAATCCTCTTGTCTCTGCCTCCTGAGTGCTGGGATTGCAGGCGTGAGCCACCAGGCCCGGCACTATGGTATGTGGTATTGATTGCTGGTGGGCTTGAGTCACCATGCCCAGCATTGTATGTGGTTACAGGGATCAACTCAGGGCCTTGCTCAGGGCCTTGTGCTTGTGAGGCAGGTGCTAGAAACACTGAGGTAAATCTCTGGCCCTCTGCATGCATTTTAAAAGTGTGTGTCCTTAAGATTTAGAGAAAGAATAAACTTTGTTGCCAGTTTTCTGTTGTACTTGCTGAGACTTCAGCGAATTCTTTGGGCTCTGTGTACAGTGCCAGGATGGTTGTGCTGCATATCTTGGACCATGAATTTAAGAGAGTGCAAGGTGTTTCAAGGTTAAAGGGATTAAAAAGTCACTAGGCCAGGCTGTCCAATAGCAGAGATGCAGAGGTTTTTAGTATTTCATGAACACTTTTACGTGCTGAATTATTATTATTACTATTGTCATGCATCTGCTTGCTCTGTTTTTGGTCTGGTCTTTTTCATGGCACCTGTAGACATAAACTCTACCCTGCATGCACAAGCAGAGGATAAGGCGAGATCTGATGTGGCCGTGGTCTGTGTGGAGCCCGCCCTTCAATCTCACAGCTGTGCCAGGTGGGCACCTCTGCTCCCATTCTGACTCTGTGCCTGGGGTAGCCGAGACCTGTGCACTTGAGGATGCATGCTGGTGTTTGCAGTCCTCGGGGAGCCCGTGTCACCATCCCAGACTGCTGAGAGGCGAAGGAAATGCACCAAGCACTGTGCTCCTGCCTGGTGCATACTCTGTCTTTGGGGCAGTGTGTGTCTGGCCCCACAGGGACCAGCGCTCCAGAGTCTGCATGGAGCAGGCTGAGTGGGCAAGGGTTATAGGCAGGCCTGGCTGCCAGCTCCGTGATCGTCACGTGTCTGTGGGTGACACAATCCTCCTAATAATTTTGGATGAGTTGAGGGCAGAGATTGGCTAGACAGGGAAAACAGTTGCACTTATTTGCTGCACACACTTAAACTCAGTCTTTCTGCTGCTTTTACTTAATGTGGTCCATATTTTGGTCTCCCTTCCCATTGAGTCCCTCTTGGGTTATAATTCTTATGTGCTTTTATTAAATAAGCCACTTGAAAGCCGAACCTATGGAAACATTATCTTTGTGGTTCAGTCATTCTCTGTTAGCCATACTTTGCTGCGCCATTCATTGAAAACTCATTTACTGAGCATCAGACATGATTATAAACAAGCTGTTCCTTTTTTTTGAGACAGATCTCACTTTGTAGTTCAGGCTGGCTCTGAGCTCACTATGTAGTCCAGGCAAGCCTCGAATTTAGCAATCCTCCTGTCTCTGCCTCCCAAGTGCTGGGATTACAGGCGTGAGCCACCACGCCCGGCACTGTGGTATGTGGTATTGATTGCTGCTGGACGTGAGTCTCCACACCCAGCATTGTATGTGGTTACCGGGGATGGAACTCAGTACCTTGCGCTTGCGAGGCAGGTGCTGGAACCACTGAGCTAACCCTCCGGCCCCGACATTGTGGTTTTAACCCCCCACCCCACTCTAGTACTGAGAATCGAACTCAGGGCATTGTGCTTGGCAGGCAGGCGAGGCAGCTCTGAGCTACATCCCTGACCTCTAGCCTTTGAAGAGCTGCCACCTCATACTTTGGGTCCCTGATTGAGTTCCAGGAAACTGTTAAGCTTGACCCAGTAATTTTGATTCTAATCATGATTGATATGGTTACTTATATAATTCTGGTGACTCAAGATGAATTCCAGTATAATTGTATGATGACACTAGGGCTTTTTAGTGATTACTGATCTAAAGTCAACAGTTGTGAACGGAGGGCACGCATTTGACTTGAGGGTGAGTCACAAATCCTACAAATACTGTGCGTGGACACACTGCAGTGAAGTCATATCACTGCGCTCCTCCCTGGAGTGCTGCCAGCCTTGCAGGCAGTGGAAATGCCTGTAGCCTCCACAAGCCTCCTCTGGCTGGTGCTCTGCCTGTAGGTTTCAGCCTTAGGTCCTGCCATCCATCAAGCCCCTGTACCACACTGCTCTGCCTGTACCCCTGGCCCCAGCCCTTGCCCTGTTGCCCATCCAAACCTTTAAAAAGTGCAAGAGGAGCCGGGTGTGGTGGCTCACGCCTGTCATCCCAGCACTCGGGAGGCAGAGGCAGGAGGATTCTGAGTTCCAGGCTTGCCTGGGCTACATAGTGAGCTCAGGGTCAGCCTGAACTACAAAGCGAGACCCTGTCTCAAAAAAAGAAGAAAAAAAAAAGTGCAAGAGGCAGAGGTGAACTTGTCTTGTTGTACCTATTCAGAAGGAAGTCAGGTTGCCTAACATTTCCTTCCACCCACTTTTGTAAGTTTTTTCTGTGAGGTATTGGACTAACCCCATTGAAATCCTGACTATGTCAGTTACCACAACAGTAACAGAAACTTTCAAATTCACATTTTTTTGCCTAAGGAAAGCTGTTTTATATATATGTGTGTGTGTTCATATATATATATATATATATATATATGTGTACATATATATATGTTCATATATATTTGTGTGTATATGTGTGTATGTATATATGTGTGTGTATGTGTGTGTGTGTATTTGTTTTGTTTTGTTTTTTCAAGGTGCCAGGGAGGGACCCAGGGCCTTTGCGTGGGAGGCAAACATTGTACCTGTTGAACCACTGAGCCGTATCTCTGGCTTGATAGTTGATTTAAATCTATTAAGCTCATGTACTACTGTTGTCTTGATGTAAACTCTCTGAATGTAAAACTAGTCTCTGTTGCCTTCCCAGATGGGAGGATAGTGGCGTAATGGTGTTATCTTATTGATAAAGTGCTGGAACTTGTTGTCTGGCTGTTTGGAGAGAGTAAAAAAATTCAATTATGGGATTTGAAAGGAAAGCATTACTCAGCTTTTCCTCACTGTGGCAGAATATCAGAGATATCAGCTTAGTGAAGAAGAGTTTTATTTTGGTTCACAGCTTCAGAGCTTTCTGTCCACAGTGGCTCGGCCTGTTGCTATGGCCAGGAACAGTGCAGTATGTCATAGTAAGAGTGTGTGGTGGGGGGGCAGCCAGGAAGCAGAGAAATAGAAGGATTTCAATGTTCTCTTCAGCCATGTGCCCACTGTCCCCTAACTCCTTCCACTAGACCCCACCTTGTAAGGATTCCACTAACTCCCCATAGTGCTGTGGGCTGGTGAGCAGTCTAGTCTAACACAGTCTTTGGGGGACATTCTAGTCCAAACTAAAGCATAGGATTATCCTTTCATTTTTTTGCTAAGTATTTAATTCAAATGCAAAATGTCATGTCTTTTTAAGCATTTTAAAAATAAGACATTTCCCAATAAGCACAATGCTATTACCTCTTTTAACAAGTTCATTAATTTTTTTCTTTTTGGTGATAATGGGGATTGAATTTAGGGCCTTTGCACCAACCTACATGCCCAGCCCTTTTTAATTTTCTTTTGAGACAGGATTTCACTTTGTAGTTCAGGCTGGCCCTGAGCTCACTATGTATGTAGTCCAGGATAACCTTGAATTCACAGCATCCTCCTGCCTCTGCCTCCTGAGTGCTGGCATTATAGGCATGAGCCACCACACCTGCACTGTGGTATCCCATATCCACAGAAGTCTTGTTAAGGTTATAAATAGAACACCTCAAACTCAGGAAACTCAAAACAGTTCAACCTCAAGTCATTAATGTTTCTGAGGAAATATGTTTCTGGAGAATATTTAGCATTATAATCAGACACCCTACATAAACACTAACCACGAGGACATTTTAATTGAATGGATGACTCACTGGACAGTGGAGTTTTGTGAATTCTGTGTTAGGAAATTTCTCATTTAATACAATTAGCTATGTTAATGTGGGGCTTCAGCAGTACTGTGAGTCAGCAGTGTATTGAGTGGGTAGTACGACGTCTGTTGTTAGAACGGAAGTCTGCCCATTACCCCAAGGCCTGCTGGGCTCTCTGGTGTTGCTTAATGATTGACTACAGTACCCACAACCTCCCACTCCCTTTATACTTCAAAACACATGGTTAATTCCATGATTAATATTTATATTGGGGGTTAAAAATCTTTCCATGTTACAATCAGCATTGATTATTTTGTACATTTTTGGAAATCTACTGGATCATAGGATGACCAAAAAGGGAGTAGATTTTCTCAACTGCCTTCTTCAAGGAAAAAAGTAAATCTCTAAGACTTTAAACTTGGTATTTTTGATCTCTTTGGGCTGCTATATCAAAACATCATAGCCTGCAGGGCTTATATGCTTTGGAAACATTTTTCATACACCTGGAGAGTGGAAAGTCCAAGACCAGTGACAATTACTGCAATGGGGATGGTGTTTCCTATTTCTTTCTTCTTCCCAGTACCCCGAGGCAGGATGAATTCTCAAACAGACTAAGCAAAGAGATAGGGTGTCAGTGTGCATACAGCCCGGGGACAGGGATGGGGTGGCTTGGTACTGGGGAGGTGAAGCTCCTGGGCTTCTGGACTTGTGCAGGTCAGAATTCTTTTCTTGGCTTGCAGGGAGAGAAACCAGTGTTAGGATTTGCTGGCAGTGGACAAACCCTGGTGGGACTGTCCCATCTGTTGTGTGACAATCTCAGAGCAGAGTGACTGAAGCTCTGTGTCTGCCACTTCACTCATGGTTCTTGGTCACATACCTGCTTTCTCAGAACCTGTTTTTCAAAGCGCTGAGTCCCCTGTAAGTTGGACTGGCTAAAGAGAGGCTTTGACTACCTGGGCTACTTAAACTCCAGGAGCAGAGCCAGCAGACCCTTGTGTCTGCTGTCATTTCAGGGGACTCCTGGTGAACAAGATCAAGTCTTTAGAGCCACCTCTTAGAGCCTCGGTGTTGCTATCTGAGACTGGGGTGAACTGGGCACCTCTGTGTTCTCTAGTGCTGAGCACTGGGTGGCAATGGGAAGTAGGAATGGCCTGCAACAGAGGACGTGGGAAATGATGGACACATTCTGTGGGTAGGACTCTTTGGCCTGTTCTGATTTAAGTACATGGAAGAATGCACTGTATGTAGGAAACAGCAACTTGAAGGAAAAGTGGCTGCAGACCTTTATAGAAAGGTAACTGTATTTGGATACAGTCCACCTTCATCGCAAATGACATTCCTTTTCAAGGCATTACAGAAAACAGCATTATGGAGAGTAATGGTAACCCATTACCACCAGTGTGTGTGTGTGTGTGTGTGTGTGTGTGTGTGTGTGTGTCTATGGAGATAGAACCCAGGGCCTTGTGCATGCTGAGCATGAGTTCTGTACCTAGCTGCATCCTCATGCCTCTCAGTTACGTGAAAAAAAATTGGTAATCATCCTCATAAAAGTTAAGAGTAAACAGTCTTTGACTATGTGTAATTAACAATATTCACCTAGCTGACAGAATACATAAAATCGTGAAAGTCCTGGCAAAGAGTAAGTGGATATTCCTCTTTCCCAAACTTGGTATGCTTTTTGTTCAGTAGGCTGGTATCTGCCAGTGTGTCATTTTCTATCCCTTCCCCTTTCTGCTCTGATGGTGCCACAAGTTTGCTCAAGTGAGTTCACTTCTGCATTTTCACTGATTCATGTTGAGATCTGTGTGTTATGTGCCAAGGTGCGGCCAGACCACATGGCCCTCAGCATCAATCCGTGACACTGGCAGGTCTTGCAAAAGTCCAGCGTGTGTGGTGATCAGCTTCCAGCTCAGCCTTGAGCGTGGCACAGTGGCCAGCTGACACAGAAGTCTGGGTAGCAAGGCTTTTGCGCAAGGAGAGAGTAAAACAGGCATTTTGTAATCAACAAAGTCAAAAGCCTTTTATTTTTTTCTTTCCCCTTTTTGAGCAAAAAGATAAAAGAGGGGTGCTTTTGCCCTCACAGGACAAGTTGACCCTTGTATCCTCTAGTTGAGCCTGATTTGATTTTAGAAGGTTTGAAATGGTATTTCCTAAGTCGATGTAGTTTGGTCGGTCTTGTTTTTGTCTTTGCTTACCGTCATTGAAGACAACCCCTCCATCATATGATGAAGGGGGTTGGTGGTTTCTAATCTCAAGAAAAACAAGGGAAAAATGGAGTTCTGCTGATAGGAAAAAGCTAGATTGATTTTAGAAGGAGATGGAAGAAACTGTAAGCCAAGGTGGGAGGGAGGAGAGCTGTGAACTTGCAGGTGCCCAATAACTGTCACATGTGACCAGATCTAGTGTTGTGGGAGTTGAGCTTGGCTGTTCGGGGCGTACCTTGGAGGCACATTGCTTGTCTTGTACGGTAAGGCCCTGGATCCATTCCCCAGCATAACCAAGACCCCGAACCAATACCCAAAAGCAAACAAAAAGTCCTATCATCACATACGTTAAAAGGCTTTGATTGAATGCTGGGCTAAGCGGTTATTTCCTTAGATGAGGAGATCTTAAAGTTCTCAAGGACCCATCAATCTGGCAGTTTTACGGAAATGAGATTAGACAGGAGAAGGACAAGGAGATGGCAGGAGGAGGGACAGCAGCTGGGAAGTCAGGATGCCATGCTGGAAGGCAATAGGGCCCAGGAACTGAGCTGGGTGTGGTGGAGAGAGAGGTGGGCTTTCCTGCAGCCAGATAAAAGCAGGATCTCTGGGAAAGAGATCTGGACTGTAGGTGGATAAACAGTGGAGAGTTATTTGCCAAGGGTGAAGGTTGAATGGTTGAAGTTGACTGACTGATTGCATGCAGCATGGGGGAACCAACCTGCCACAGAGTTGCACTCCCGGTCTGAAATGGGTGGATTTAGTGACCTTATAGCGAATGAAAGATATTTATAAAGGCTGGCAAAAAAGTGAGAAAAGGGATAGGAAGAGATAAAGAAGCAGCTGAGATCAACCAGGAAAAAATAAGCACAGCAATGGGAATGGGCGGAGTGCATTCTGACTGCATTTTCTTTCCCTTATTCCCTGTCCGCTGGTGCTCTTCTGTGCTCTAGTTTTCTCCCAAGAATAATCAATGTTGTTTGTCAAGCCCTGTCCAGACATGAAAACACTGGTGCCTTATCTGGGGTGTGGGGGTCATAGGGACTTCTAAATGTCACCCTGAGATGAGTGTTTTTGGTTAAGATTTGGAACAAAAGGGTGCATGCATGTGGTTGTGTGGGATCTTTGCAATTCTTTTTTTTTGAGATAGGGTCTCACTTTGTAGTTCAGTCTGGTCCTGAGCTCACTATGTAGCCCAGGCAGGCCTCAAACTCAGCAATCCTCCTGTCTCTGTCTCCTGAGTACTGAGATTACAGGTGTGAGCCATCATGCCCAGCATAGTTGTATGTGGTTACTGGGACTGAACCCAGGACCTTGTGCTTGGGAGTCAGGTGCCAGAACCGCTGAGTTAAATCTCTGGCCAATCAACATTTTTTATTGCAAAATCCATTTTGGGCTGGGGATTTAGCTCACATCTACCTTGGAAGCACAAGGGCCCTAGTTCAATCCCTAGTACCACCAAAAAAAAAATCTATTTCTACACAACTGACTTAAAATACATCCTTAGTAACTTCTGTCTTCTGACAGAATGTCAATGATGGGATTTTATTGTCTTAATTAATTATGTGGGTCTTTTTTTGGGGGTGGTGTTTGTTTTGAGACAGAGTCTTGCTATGTGGTTTATGCTGGTCTTGAACATGTGTACTTCCTACTTCAGCTTCCCAAAATGCTAGGAGGTTGGCACCACCTTGCCCTGCCAATTAATGACGTTTAATAGATTGTTTTACTATCTGGTAGAAATAGTTGTTTTTGTTACTCTTGTTGTTTATTCTTGTTTAATGATTTTTCCATGTGATCTTGAGAATTAGCTTTCTACCAAAATACAACTAGCTATTTGTGTTAAGAGTTGTATTGAATTTATAAATTTCCTGGGAAAGGTTTGACATTGTTATGAGGCATATTACTCCCCAAAGACATCGCCTCTTTCCACTTATTTACATTTCCTTTGTATCCTCTAGAGATTTTTTAAAAGCTTTTCTCAGATAGGTTTTGTACATTTCTTCAATTTATGTTTTGATTGCTATTATAAATGTGATGTGTTCTTCCATCTTTCATCTTCTGAATGATTTTTACTCATATGTGCAAAAGTTTTCAATATTAGTAAGGTAAAAGAATATGAAATGAGGAGTTTTCAGACTGATTTTTCAGATTTCCTTTTTGTCAGATACATAAATATTTTATCTTCAATACTTCTATTGAGTATCTTTTATTCAGCCTAGGTTTTTATGTATTTAGTTTCCAGTTTATACTTCATTCCCTTTCCTTGTCCTTTCTCTTGTGTTGGCTTCTGCTGCATATAGGGATGAACAGTATTCATAGTGGTTGAGATGGGGGATGGGCTCTTGTGACTGTACAGTTTTTCCAACAGTGGTTTTTTCCATCTTGTACTAAGAATTTGTTGACTTTTGTTATTTCAAATCAAGAAAAAAACTGTATTTTTCATGGATTTTAAGCATCTTCATGGGATGTGTGTATAATATATATATTACACACATGTATATATACATGTATATATATATTATATAATGTATAAATATACAAATATATTATAATATATTTAAAATATATTATATATAAATAATATATAATATAATATATATTATATATAAATAATATATATTATAATATAATATATATTATATATATATATTTTTTTTCCCCCCTTGGATCTAGTATGGTGTGTTATATACATAGTTTTTTTTTTTTGAGACAGGGTCTCACTTTGTAGTTCTGGCTGGCTCTGAGCTCACTATGTAGCCTAGGCAAGCTTCGAACTCAGCAATCCTCCTGTCTCTGCCTCCCGAGTGCTGGGATTACAGGCGTGAGCCACCACGTCGGGCACTGTGTTATGTGGTATTGATTGTTGGTGGGTGTGAGTCTCCATGCCCAGCATTGTACGTGGTTTCCGGGGATCGAACTCAGGACCTTGTGCTTGCAAGGCAGGCACCGGAACCACTGAGCTAACCCTCCGGCCCAATATCCATAGTTTCTTAAATATTTGAATCTTTTTTTGGAATAAACATTGCTTGGTGATAATAGGCTGGAAATTGTCTTCCAAAATTGGAATTAAGACTTTTGGAGTTGATTTTTTAATTTGAAATTAGTGTATTATTTACCTGTCTTTCTTGTTCTTTCTTAGTTTAAAGGTATGGTAGAATACCCTAAAAAAAAAAAAAATCAGTGTGTAGTGTTTGTTGGTTGGTTGCTTAGGAATGGCTAAGTTGTTTTTTCCCTTCCCCACATGATTTCATCTTTGTAAATGGTGCTTTTTAGAGTGTTCATTTCTTTTCTTTTCTTTTTTTTTTTTTTAAACATGGCTTCTATAATTCAAGCTGGCCTTGAATTCACTATGTAGTCCAGGATGGCTTCAAATTCACAGTGATGATGCTTCTGCCTCAGCCTCCCAAGTGCTGGGATTATACCATGTGCCACCATATCAGCTTAGAATGTTCATTTCTGGATTACTAAAGTTTTTTTTTTTTGCTTTTTTGGAGACAGGGTCTCACTCTGTAGTTCAGGCTGGCCCTGAGCTCACTATGGTGCCCAGGTAAGCCGCCACAAACTCAGCAATCCTCCTGTCTCTGCCTCCCGAGTGCTGGGATTACAGGCGTGAGCCACCACGCCCAGCATTATATGTGGTAACTGGGGATCGAACTCAGGTCCTTGCACTTGCAAGGCAGGCACCGGAACCACTGAGCTAACCCTCTGGCCCTGGATTACTAAAGTTTTGATTTTTAGTAGAAAATTATCCATTTGCTCATATTTATATTCAATTTATTTGTATGGGATGTTGTGCAATTGTTTCTTATGATACAATTTGCTGTTTATTTATACATTTTATTTTGTATTGTTTATGGGCTTTCTCTCCTCATTTTTGTTCATTGGATTAAGCAATGAGATTTATGTGTTCAGTTAAAGTTTAACCTTTACGTTGTTTTATATTGAGAAAAGTAGATTGTAACTGTTAAATTTATGCCAACATTATTAGTAGTTTCAAAACTATAATGCTTTGGGCTGGAGATTTAGCTCAGTGCTTCCAGCACCTGTCTAGCAAGCACAACGTCCCTGGTTCGAACCCTGGTAACCACATATAACAATACCATGAGTAATCAGTACTGCATACCACAGTGCTGAGCTCAAGGCTTGCCTGAATTGCATAGGGAGCTCGGGGCAGCCTGAACTACAAAGAGAGACCCTGTCTCAAAAAAATACCCAAAAGACCAAAAAACCCCTCTACAATACTTTCTTTCTTCCTTCCTTCTTTTCTTTCTTTTTTTTTTTTTTTTTTGAGACAGGGTCTCGCTTTGTAGTTCAGGCTGGCCCTGAGCTCACTATGTAGCCCAGGCAAGCCTGGAACTCAGCAATCCTCTTGTCTCTGCCTCCCGAGTGCTGGGATTATAGGCATGAGCCACCACGCCCGGCACTGTGGTATGTGGTATTGATTGCTGGTGGGTGTGAGTCTCCACGCCGAGCATCGTATGTGGTTACCGGGGCTCGAACTCAGGACCTTGAGCTTGCGAGGCAGGCGCCGGAACCGCTGAGCTAACCCTCCGGCCCTTCTTTCTTTTTCTTTCTAAGAAAGGGTTTCACTATGTAGTTCAAGTTGGCTCTGAGCTCCCTGTGTGCACCAGGATGGCCTCAGACTCTGGTGATCCTCCTGCCTCAGCCTTCCAAATGCTGGGATCACAGGTGTGTGCCTGGTTCCAATGCTTTCTTTAAAAAATAGGCAGTCGTGATTCAGCCATCATGCCTGAGCAGCTTAGGAAAACCAAGGACAATACATATATTTTGAGCACATTTTATAGATGTGAAAGGTTATGGACCATAATAGACCTATTTTAAGATATAGATCATAATTGAGTTCTTCTGAAGCAGTGTTGATGGTACATGAAACTTGTGAATCTTTTATATAATAAGGTTTTACATTTCCTATTATATTTATATTTTCCATTTGTTATCCCCTACAATCCTCACATTTCCAAGATTAGAGAAAGCTTATAAGAAAATTATTAAAGAATGACATGGGCTCACCTGCCCCGGCAGTGCTGGAGGTTAAACCCCAGGGCATTAGGCCTGGTAGGCAAGTGCTCTACCACTGAGCTCTATCCCCAGTTCCCTTAGTATATGCTAATATGACCATCACATAGATAAGAACTTATTCACAATAGATGAAATAAAGTAGAATAAGAATGTGTTTGTGTGATCTCCCGGTATTCCAACAATTATTGGTGAGATAGCTCTCTCAACCTAAGTATTTTTCCTTCTAAATAACTTGAATTTGTAAGGTAGATGGTTTAACTTGGGTATATTGTTCATATTAAAACAAATGATAATGCGATTCAGAGTTCAAGTTTTCTTCAATTTGGAGGCCCTCTTTAATAAGAAATAGGAAGTGGCCAACATAAGCTTAGGGACAAAGCCTTGAAAGGGACCCAGGCAGGTTTGGACCCTGAAGCTTCATGGTCTTGTCTGTCTGTGGCTCAAAGGCCTTGAACCCAGAATCATGGCTGAGGATGTGGCAAGGTTACTCATCTCCTTAGACTAAGAGGGACAGAGATTATTTTCTGTAGACATTGGTTGGGTAACAATAGCAGAAGGAGAAGGTCTGAGAATCTTAACAGTGTATCTTGAGTGATTGTCCTTTGTAAACCTTGACACCTTCATGGTGCATAGGGAAGCTGCACACATCACCCTCCTCACCTAAGTCAGACATACACAGTTGAGGGACTTCGGTGTATCCCTGTTTAGAGGCTGAGGGATATTAGCATATACTTGGTTGTTTTCTGGGCTTATCATGGGAAGAGAGGAAATCAGTATGTTCCAGAGTGTAAAAGATTCCTTCCTCAGTAAAATAAAATAAAACAAAGGGTGACTTGAACTATGGTATTGGGCACAGATGAACACGGTTAAGTGAATTAGTGATAAGGGGAAATTCAGAGTACTGTTAGACGCAGGCCACATGGCCCAGTCTTGTATCAATTCCTTTTCTTCACCCAAAGGTAGAGGAAATACTAGCGAGAACTGTTCTTTGGGGCTTTCTATTTGGCAAGGAAAAACTGGAGATGGATGATATGGTGTCATTGGGAAAGATCTTAATGTATTTGGGGCTCGTCAGAGGGCAAATATTGGCTCGAGGGGTGTGGAACTTAATGCTTTAAGATATGAGGAAACACTTGGTTTCAGAGTTTCAGATGGAGTTTCAAATCCTGACTCTGATCGAGTTCTCTTTGGCTTCAGGCAAGTTATACAACCCTGCCAGCCTCGTTTCCTCTTGTACACAATGGGGATAATTCATAATACTTGAGAGGACTGTGAGGATTACATCTGTGTATGTACTGAAGGCTGAGAGTACAACCTGGCCTCAGGAAATGGGAGGTATCACTTGCCTTCTAGTTGAGGAAGGAAGATTTAAAAATATATGTGAGAAAAGTAAGTATGATCGAATGGGACTTCTAATTGAGATTATGGATCGGAATTTTGAAAAGTAAACATTTTTTTCTGATTTTAAATAATTGAAGTATAATTTACATCCATTCAAATGTACGAATATTCATGCCCAGCTGGTAGTTACGTGTGTCTGGGTCTGTGTGATTAGCACCCAGATCAAACTGATGGACGTGGCTTGTTCTTGGAGTTCTGTCAGCCTCTCCTGCATGTGTTCTTCTCTCAGTCCTAGTGGTGTTAGGTCTCTCTTCACTGGTATATCTTCAATTAGTTTTTCCTCTTTTTCACTTAGTAAAAACATTTGTGAGATTTTTTTCCATGTTTGCATGAGTCAGTTGCATAATTACCACGGAGTATTCCTTTGTACAGAGACCAATAATTTGCATGTTAATTGTTGTGCTAATTGACATTTGGGTTAGTTTTAGTTTTTATTCCACATTAGGGATAAAGCTAATCGAAATGCTGTTGTACAGAGTTTTTTCCCCCTGTTATCAGGGATCAAACTCAGGGCCTTGTACTTGCAAGGGAGACAGTGTTTCACTGAGCTAAGTCCTTGACCCAGTATACATATACCCTAGTCCCTAGTGAATATCTGGGGCACAGGATAAACAAATATGTTTTTTTTCTTGAGACAGGGTCTTGTTTGTAGTTCAGGCTGGCCCTGAGCTCACTATGTAGACCAGGCAAGCCTTGAACTCAGCAATCCTCCTGCCTCTGCCTCCTGAGTGTTGGGATCACAGGTGTGAGCCACCACGCCCGGCATTGTGGTATGTGGTACTGATGGCTGGTGGGCGTGAGTCACCATGCCCAGTATTGTGGTATGTGGTTACTGGGGATCAAACTCAGGATCTTGCACTTGCTAGGCAGACGCTGGAACCACTGAACTAAATCTCCAGCCCAACAAATATATGTTGAACCTTATTAGAAACTGCTAAATGGTATTGCAAAATGTTTTAGCAGCAACATGGACCTGGACCCTTTACCCAGATTAAATAGTTATCCAGAATATGTGGGGGTTGGGGTGGGGAGGTGCTGGTGGATGAGAAAATGATCCATGATCATGTTGTGATATGCACCAGTACTGCAAAGTGAATGTAAATTGTATGTATCACAATATAGCAATGTGTAGATTAAAAGTTCTTCATCAATGTAAAGAATTTGTACCGGGCGTGGTGACTCATGCTTGTAATCCCAGCACTCGGGAGGCATAGGCAGGAGGATTGCTGAGTTCAAGGCTTGCCTGGGCTACATAGTGAGCTTAGGGCCAGCCTGAAGTACAAAGCGAGATCCTGTCTCAAAAAAAAAAAAAAAAAGAACATTTGTTTCATCTGCCTTTTTTCTGCTTCCTTTGTGGAACCAGAATTTAATGAAAAATTAATTACAGATGCAATATATAAGTCATGTAGAAGGTTATAGAATATATATGTGATGAATTAGAAATGCTATCTTCTCATCTAAATGTGTGAACTTTTATGGAGCAATTGTAAACTAGTACTAGATATTGTCTTTTTACGTAATTTTGTTTTTATACCTAACTAAATGATAAAATTGAGTTTTTAAAAAGTACTTAGGCCTTATGATGTATCTAAAATGTATCAATCCAATAATTTTTTTTTTCTTTTTTGAGACAGGGTCTCACTTTGTAGTTCAGGCTGGCCCAGAGCTCACTATGTAGCCCAGGCAAGTCTTGAACTCAGTAATCCTCCTGCCTCTGCCTCCTGAGTGCTGGGATTACAAATGTGAACCACCACGCCTGGCATTTTGGTATGTGATGCCAGAGATGGAATTTGGGATCTTGCACTTGCCAGGCAGACCCCAGAACCACTGAGCTAAATCCCTGACCCTCAATCAATGTTTTGCTTAAAAAAAAAAAAAAAAAGGAATTTAGGAGGAAAATCAGGAGCTCCAAAGGAGTTGTTGTGAAGTAAGCCCAGACACACTGCCTAACTTCAGTCCTGGATATGTACCCAGACATATCTTGGGGCACAGTATGGTATGCTAGTGCTTAGCTTTCCAGTGTCACAGCTAAATTATTATGGAAAACCATTGCAAAAGTGGAGAGGAAGCCTCCACGGTTACATGACTGTAAATTTGTGCAGCAATTAAATATATTAATATCTGTAGCAGTGAAGATTTGGAGCAGAGGGCCTGGGATTTAGCTCAGTGCTTCTGATGTCTTCCTAGCAAGCAGAAGGTCCTGAGTTTGATCCATAGCACCACATATCATGATGCCGGGCATGGTGGCTCCAGCCTGTATTCCCAGCGCTTGAGAGGCAGAGGCACAAGGACTGCTGTGAGTTCGAGGCTTGCCTGGGCTACATAGTGAGCTCATGGCCAGCGTGAACTACAAATGAGACCCTGTCTCAAAAAAAAAAAAAAGAAAAAGATTTGCTGAAGATTGAGACAGAGATCACTGATCTTAGGGGTTCATTCTTCATACTGACTTGTTACGGTGACAGGACGATCTTTCTATTCTTTATACCTAACATTGGCTGTGCCTCTCCTTTGACTTTGAATATTTTTGGTGTTTAATCTCAGTGGCACTGATTTACCTCACTCCAAGTCTTAGTGTATAGTTGATCATTAGAGCTGTTTTTCCTCATGCTCTTTATTTAGGCCTCCCACATTTAAGAGGTCAGGATAAAAGCTGGGGTAGTAGGGAAGCATCTAGACGTGGCTTCCTTACCAAGGACTTACACCTTCTGAAGAGCTTCTTGTGCCAGGAATAGGATCCTACTGCCAGTAATTGGTGCTAGGGTAATAAATGCCTCCTTCCTCAGTTGCTTAATAATTGAGGAGGGGAATAGAAGTATAGGGTCTATCGAAAAGAATCTAAAATTTTACATGTGCAACTATATGCATTTTTCAAGGTGAACTTACTCATTTGCCTTTCATTTAGATCAAGAAATAGAGTATTACCAGTATCCTAGAATGTATCCCTAGTACCCATTCCAGGCACTGTAGGAGTCAAGAGTGTAGTTTTGTTCATTCCAAAACAGATGTGACTTAAAATTTTCTCATGGAAATAGCATGGCTGTTTCAGGCTAGTACTGTTAATGTCCTTGAGATGGACTAACATTCCACCCCAGTACTTATTCAAATCAACCCATTCAGACATGGTTTCTATGATAGAATGGTTCAAATGATGAGTTTCTGACCTCTAGCATCATGGTAGGTTGAGGGTCTACTTCTGTATATAGGTAAAATGTCCTGTCTTGGTCCACAGTAGACCCGATTTTCTTAACTGCTTGTTTAAAAAGCTTGCTTTACAACTGGAAGACAGAAAAGCTAGTGTGATTTATAAATAGACAGTTATTCTAAGAGTTCAAGCAGCTAAATTTGGAGTTAATTATGTTTGAGGTGGTTTTAACTTCTGCCTTCATTTCAACAAGCCTTGCAAATGTAGTATTATTTATGAAGGAGTGACTTGCCAGAAATACGGGACATAGGGCAGCTTGTGCAATTAATCTCCTGCAGTAGATGGAGGGCTAGTTCTAATTTTCTTTTAATCCAAGCCCAGATTGTGTTGGTTTGGTCACAGCATTTGGTGTAAGGACAAAATTCACATATATATGACTTTATTTATTTATTTATTTATTTTTGAGACAGGGTCTCGCTTTGCAGTTCAGGCTGACCCTGAGTTCACTATGTAGCGCAGGCAAGCCTCGAACTCAGCAATCCTCCTGTCTCTGCCTC
>PVIC010020003.1:0-29962 GCA_004025085.1 Thryonomys swinderianus | reverse complement strand
GGGGAAGGAATAAATATGATACAGAAAGAAAATAAAAGAGCATGTATAAGGGGGGAGGAGGGGGGAGTGGGTAGGGATATGGGTAAAAATGAGAATTAACTTGTGGCATATACTGGTACAAATTTCCCAATGTTATATGTGATTTTGAGATGTATATAAATTGTACCAATAAAGAATTCAATTAAAAAAAAAAAAAAAATTATGCATTTGTCTTTATAAGAGACAAACACTGGCAATAATATCCTTTCTTATTATGCAATTTTCAGTTGCATAATTAGCCACAGACTTTAAAACTTATGTCTTATCTGTTTTCCTTCCTTTTTATTCCAAATCAACAAAGAAATGAAATCAGCTCTTTATCAACCACTTAATTAGAATCAGGCTTCAACCCACCTGTTCTTCTCTTGATTTTCTTTGTGAACTCGCTCTCTGATTTAGGTCAAATTCTGTGTAGTTTTCCATCATCTCACCACTGCCTTTGGATTCAAATATGTTCTCTGTCTCTCTGTCTCTGTCTCTCTCTCTCTCTCTCTCTCTCTCTCTCTCTCTCTCTGTCTCTCTTTCTCACTCATCAATAATCTATCATGAAATCTTATTTAATTATTGTATTTCCTATTTTTAATTACTTTTACTTTTCTCATAACACACACACCACATCACTAATACCCATAGAAACATGCACATACATACAAACACCCCATAGAAATGTGCGTAGAGCCGGAGATTTAGCTCAGTGGTTCTAGCATCTTCCTAGCAAGTGCAAGGTCCCTGGTTTGATTCCCAGCAGCCACTAAACAGCAATACCGGATGTGGTGACTCACACCCACCAGCAATCAGGACCACATACAACAATGCTGGGTGTGGGGCTCACCCCTGTCATCCCAGCACTCAGGAGGCAGAGACAGGAGGATTGCTAGGTTTGAGGCTTGCCTGGGCTACATAGTGAGCTCAGAGCCAGCCTGAACTACAAAGCGAGACCCTGTCTAAAAAAGAAAGAAAGAAAGAAAAAGAAATGTGCACAGACATACATACACATGCACACACACATACAAACACCCAATAGCAACTTGCAAATCATAGATACTGGTGTCTATCCTAATAGTAACAGGAGGTAGAAAGTAGGTTAAACATAATGAAAGTGAAATACATGGAAATATCACAGTATGGACATGTCACAGTGGAAGATATTAGTTTGTATAGATAATGTATGTTACTAAAAATACTAGGCATATTTTATATGTATTGACTTCTAATATTTGTCAAACAATTCATTACAATCTTCAGGAAATTCAATTATTATGTTTTAAGACAAAAAATAAGATACAAATATATGAAAAAGTGTAGCTGTCAACTGAAAGGTAAATGGTAGAACATCAAGTCTACATACTTAGTGAATAGCTTTTATTATGACTTTAAAAATTTATGATAGAAAGTAAAATGAGAAAGTAGGTCTTTCAGCTTTTAAAATTGTAACTGCTATTTTCATATTCCCTTTCAACATAGAAAGTAACCATAATGAATTGCTCAATTATTGGAACTCAGGTATAAGACTATTTAACTTTAAATATTGATGTCATTATCTGTTTGACACTGGGCAACTTATTCAAATGCTTTAGACCTCAGTTTCATTTTCCATTTTTCATAATCCTGTTATTAATAGTAATCATATAAGGTTGTTGTGATGGTGTATAAATGAGGTAACATTAAAATACCTTGAATTCAAATTGGTTTTAATACATATTCAATGAATATTAAGTGATATGATTAGAAAAGTAATCTCATATACATTCTTACATCTAAGCGTCAATGTAAATGGAAATATTACTTGCATAAAACTTCACAATTCAGAATATCAAAGCTCACATAGATTAATCACTTTTCCCAGCATCAAGCAGGTAGTAGTCAATACAGATAATGAAATTTAAACCTAACAAATGTCATATCTACTGATTATCTGGCTTTCATACTTCAGGTAAACCTTGAAGAATAGTAGAATTAGCAAAACATTAGATATTCATTGTTAAGGGAGTTGATCAGGCCCAGTAAAACTTAAGTTAGAAACCTTGAGGCACTGATGCATAATCTGCATTTTCATTAGGTCTCAGCACGTGGATTTTAGATGTTGGCTTGAAAAATGAGAAAGGTGCAGTGTACAGTTGGCATGCATTTGTTTTTTTGCAATTCAAAGTAGCACTCCAGGAGCAGGTTCCAGCATCTCTGTCTCTCTCTCTTTCTCTCTGTGTTTCTCTGTCTGTCTCTGTCTGTCTGTCTGTCTGTCTGTCTGTCTCTCTCTCTCGAGTCCAGCTTTCTTTCTGAGTGTGCATATCTCTGTTTCTTTGTCAGTTTTCTTCTTCAAGGCTTTGATTTCTTATGTTAACTTCAGCTGTGTTGCTAGGTCTTCCCTAAATATTTCCCTCTCTCCTACGACTGCTTAACCTTACTGAGAAGTCAAATATTTGTGTTCAGTAATGTTCTATTCAATTTGTCACAAGGAGATAATTTTCTTACAGGTTTTATACTGTCCAGTTTATTGAAGGAAGTAGTTGTAACTTTCTACACACTGTTTATTTTAACATTCAAAACATTCATGATATTTGGGAAAAACATTATGTGTCTTATCTGTTTTTTTTTTTTAATTTGGCTAACTACCACTGAGGTGAAGTCTAAATGGAAAGGAGAATTTATTGCATTTGTAAACACAGGGAAAACCTTAGGAGATGAGGATAGTAAATTGATCCCTCCTATCTAAATTACCTAAACATATTTCAAATTTCTGCTATCACAATGATTACAGTGCTATACAGATTATCTTGATCAAATATTCATGTCATATGGATACATAAAAGCCTTTTGTAGTTTTTAAATAAAATATTAAAATTACCAGTGAATTACTGAACTAATCTCTAGATGTAATAATGCATTAGAAACTGCATTGGCAAAGTTGATGAATAGTAATGAAATAAGTAGTTTCATTTTAATATTTGTAATAATGTATAGCTATGGAATAATATATCAGTGTCAGGGTTGCAATCTGATTAATCCTTCTTAGTATCTGCTACTCATTCATTAATTTATACAAGATATGTGTAAATATTAATGCACCATGAATGTTAATGTGGTGATTGAAAAATAAAAACATTTATGTTTGGGATAGACGGTAGAAAAAATACGAGGGCCATTCCTTGACCTTATTATTAAACCATTGTTAACATTTTGAAACGTGACAGCATCTAATATGTGTTAATGATAGATGTCTCAGTTTATTATCAAGTTCCAAACTGCACATAGTACCTAGATACATTTTTACATAAACATACAAAATTTGAGTCTATATTGTACATAATTGATGCATGTTTGAAAGTTCTGTAGAAAGCTACTGATAATTCTAGCCAGTTTAAATAAGTTCATTAAAAATCATGCAGAAAACCTGTTTATTCAATGCAATTATTTTATAAATTGCTCCCTATGTAATCCAAATTATAGCACAATAAATATAAGAGTTATAGGTCATATATTGAGTCAGGTACTTTACATAGTACTCTGTTGTATCATTTTGTAATGTAAAATTTATATTGCCTGTAATTCATTATTTCTTTACTGTTTTAAAGCATTTTATTCAGTATAACTTAAATGCATTCACAATGTTGTACAAATATTTGCATTGTCCAGCTCTACAACAGATTACTCTCCGTGAAAACCATTCAATATCCCTTTGGATATTTACTATTCACAATGTCTACCTGTATAATGTACCAATAAAGACTCAAATTTAAAAAATATATTCCTTACACAGTTACTCTTGTTGTGCTTTAAAATTACAAATGTGGTTCGGCCCATGTGGTTTTGCACATTCTGAATATGACATGTGAACAGAGCCAAAGGAAAAGCAGCCTTCTGTGTCTGTCTTACATCACCTACCCAATGTCTTCGAGATGCATGAGTTTTGTAACATATATATGAATATTTCACTCAATTTTATGGTTGCATAATACTCCGTCATCTGGAAATACATCGGCACGCATTAATTCATTAATATTTGGATTATTTCCAATTTGGATTATCTATTATTAATTACTGTCTGTGGACACACATATCCACAACCTTTTCCAATACCTGTTTTAAATTTTTCTGCATGTGTACTGATGCGTAGTGTAGCTGAGTATCTAACAACTGAACGCTTCGTTTGTTCAAGGCCATCCAGAATACTCTTCACAGTGGTGGCTACACACTTTCCTTCTTTTTTTTTTTTTTAATTGAATTCTTTATTCACTTTCCTTCTTTTGCTGCACACAGGCTCCGTAGTGTACGTACAGTAGTGGCTTTAACTCACCCAGATTTCCACGGTACTTGTTACTGTGATAAAGCCATAGGTTTACTTTGCAATTGTCTAAGGATGAATAATATTAACTATTTGTATGCTAAATTGCTATTTGTATGTCTCTCTTCCAGAAGTATCTAACCAACTCCTTTTACCTTTAATTGAATTGTTTTTATTTTTCGCATTTGAACTGTACAGTTTCTTTAAACATACTGGATACTAGACCTTCTGTTGCACTTTGTGAAAATCTCACAACTTTGATGAAAGGATTTCAGTAGTTTTCCCCAAGTCACATAATGACATACATACTTTTCTAACAACAAAATAAACATCACCTAGATGTGTACTACAAAAGATAAATATCCCTACTTTTATCCTATTCCTTCAGTATTATTTAGTAGCATGCCATCCATGCATGTAACATTTTGGGGAGTATAATATATCTCCCTTCCAAAATAAACATTCAAACTAAGAATAATAGTGGTTTGATCTCCTTTGTAGGTAGGAAGGTACATACGGCAACTTGCTCTATTTAGGTACCTATTAAGACTTGCCTATCTCAGAGAGTTATAATGTGAGTTAAACAAAGCAAACCATGTGAAGCCCTTCATACCGTGCCTGCTATACTGTGAGGCATTGCTGTTATTAGTTTTGTTCTGGTTTATATGCAGACGTCCCTGCAAACCCTTAGGAACTTATAAGTGGGGCTCTGGGGAGGTGGTCGGATCACGGGGTGGATTAGTTCACAGATGAACTCACAGCTGAATATGGTATTGGAAGGTGAAGCCTAGTTTGAGAAGGTGGCTCACTGGGGCTGTCGCCATCTTCCTCTCTGCTCCGTCGATCACTTTCTCCACTTCCTGCCCTCCATGCTGTGAGCAGCTCTCCTCCACTAGGCCCCCCTGCCTTGCTGCCCTGCCTTGGAGCCAGCTGACTCTGGGCTGAAATCCCTAAGAACTCTGAGTCAAAATAAATCTTTCCTAAATTGATGGTGTCTCATATTGTGTCTCAGAGACAAGAAAGTAACTCAGGCATAATGTATGGCTTCTAGGAACTTTGCTACATGTTCACATTACCACCTATTAACACTCACATAACCTTATTAAATCTCATGTTGTCACCATTATCATTTTATACAAAAAACACACTGGGGCTCTGAAAAATGTAGGAGCTGCTCACTCTCTACTAGCATTTAAACCTTCAGACTTCCCTGCAATCACAGATTCACAGCCTGAAATTCTGACAGGAGTAGGTATCATGGTTCTCTGCGTATATCCGAAAATAACTTACATTATTAATTGCTCACTATTTGTTTTCATGCTCTGTATTTTTCATTCTCAACTGCAGTCAGAGATCCTGTGGCTATTGGGTAGCGGGAGTACATTCCAGTTGGGGGGAGTAATTTTGTACATTCCTGGTGTATAGGCTACTCTGCAAATTTTGCGTTGACTTAGAAGATAAAATGTGTTTCAAGGACATCTGTGTCCTATTTATTTCATACGGTGTCTACTAATTGTTCCTATTGATTGTTCATTTATTCTGATTATTTCAGAGAAAACAATATAAGAATCATGGATGGTGGTATGTTCAGGATGTGGGGAGGCAGGGAAATCCCACTCAAGTTTCTTTCAGAGTTTGCTGCGAGTTAGCGATTCTCATTCTTGTTGAAGAGCTGATAACAAAGACACTGTCAGGGATGAGCATTCCTTTTGCTACCACCTTCTTTTTATGAATTGGAAGAAACCACTCAACACCTATAAATCTTAGGACACCTCATTTCTAAAGTGTATGGGGGGTTTCTATCTGAGATATTAATCATTATAAGTCATTGCTGGAAAATGTCACACAGGCCTAATTACAATAACCAGCAAAACACCATTAATAACAAAAGTGTGTTCTATAAGGCCACAAACAGTTTCTTTTTTTCTTTTTTTTTTCTTTTTGGAGACAGGGTCTCGCTTTGTAGTTCAGGCTGGCCCTGAGCTCACTATGGTGCCCAGGCAAGCCTCGAACTCAGCAATCCTCCTGTCTCTGCCTCCCGAGTGCTGGGATGACAGGCGTGAGCCACCACGCCCGGCCCACAAACAGTTTCTTGTTGCCGGTGGGTATCATTTGTGTACACTGATTCATGAATTAGATAAACCTTTTTATTAATGAAAACAAGCGAGAACAAATGTCACATTAAAGAAGACTTACATTGGGAAAATGTAGGGACACTGTTCAACTGGGCCACATTAAAAAGGGAATCAAATATTTTTCAGTTTTTCTTAAATATTTTCTTCACTGATGTCTCAGTTGGTAACTTGGTTTTATCGTAAAATTAATTTAAAAACTGAAACATCAAGGAATGTCCATACTTATACGTATTCATTTCTAGCTGAGAATAGCTTGATATAAAAGGTAAAATGTTTTATACATGTTTAGGCATTCTGCGCTAGCCTATAAAATATCTTAATCCTTAACAAAGTGCATGAATATTACTATAGTGTAAAGAAATATGAAAAACATCTTGTTTATACTGTATCCTTTTCACTGCCCAAATGTTAATGTAGCAAAGATAAAAATTCAGAAAAAATTCAAATAGAAAAGCAGCCATTTCTTTTACTTTTATTTTTATTTTTTAAAAGACTGGGTCTTGCTTTGTAGTTCAGGCCAGTGCTGAGCTAACTGTGTAGCCCAGGCAAGCCTTGAACTCAGCAGTCCTCCTGCCTCTGCCTTCAGAGCGCTTGGATTACGGTATGAGCCACTCAAGTACGGCACAGTGGTATATGGTGCTGACTGCTGGTGGCCGTGAGTCACCATGCCCAATATTGTCTGTGGTTGCCCAGATCGAACCAGGGACCTTGCACTTGCTGGGCAGGCGCTGGAACCACTGAGCTAAATCTCCGGCCCTTTACTTTGATTTTTAAACAACCTTTGTTAAAGCTGAATAGTTATGTATTATTGTTATTATTATTTAGATCTGGAGTGCCAACTAACCACTCATGTGTTGAAGGCTTGTGACCAAAGGTGGCCATGTTAAGAACTGTGACACTGGGGGGGGTCCTGGAAACTGTAGAATCCAGGCCAGAATCAAGGTCTTTGTGGGTGTGTCTTGGAAAGTTCTACTTTATCCCTTGCTCTCTCATCCTATTCTTCGCAGAGGCAGGGACGGTCAAGGTCATTCTCATGGGACCTCAAGAGAAAAGAACACACCATTTGAAACTGGAAAAAAAGAAGATTTCAACAAGTTTCATGTAACTTCACAGAACTGTGTTCTTCTTCTCTGCTATAGATGAAGACCTTGAGCAAAGAGATTGACCACATAGCTGAAGACATTTCAAAGGGAAGTGCTGAAGGCCTGGTTTGGTTCTTGCACATTGGTTACAGTAAAATGTAGAAAAGGGAGCAATGAATTAAACATGGACGTGTTGGGCCAGAGATTTAGCTCAGTGGTTCCAGCGCCTGCCTCGCAAGCGCAAGGTCCTGAGTTCGATCCCGGTAACCACGTACAATGCTGGGTGTGGTGACTCACGCCCACCAGCCATCATTTCCAGCCACCATGTACCACAGTGCCGGGCATGGTGGCTCACACCTGTAATCCCAGCACTCAGGAGGCAGAGGCAGGAGGATTGCTGAGTTCTAGGCTTTACCTGGCTCACACAGTGAGCTCAGAGCCAGCCTGAACTACAAAGAGAAACCGTCCCCCAAAAAAGGAAGTTTTAACCAGGAAAACAAAGCACAGTTTAAAACTTTAGATGATGTTCACTGTCTACAGTCAAAAAAATAAAAATCTCCTCAAAACTGAGAAAATATGTTTAGAAAAAAAACATTCTGAATATAGCAAGCTAATTAAAAGATTAGTCTTAGTATCCACTATGGAGATAATCAACCATCCTAGTGAGGGGACTTCTTTCCAATTGACCTTTGAATCTTACATACACTTGTGCATATGAAATCTGTGATATGGTTCAGAATAAGAGAATGTGCCCAAAGGCAACTCGGCCGTATTTCTCATATCTTTTGTACTTCTGGAAATACTTGTTTTCATTTATATGTCATAGCAACTTTCATATTTCTGTCAAAATCCCTTCTTTAAAACTGATTTCATAGTTAAATCCTAGAATTATACTCTTGACTTCATATGACAAAACCTAAATGTTTGACTGCTAATAATTTAAAGAACCTTGCTAGTAGAAACATAGAGAAAGCATCATAGTGGAACAAAGGCAGATCCCTAAGTAGAACATAAATGACAGAAAAGGCCAGGCATCTGAACATGCTAAGGTGCTCAGTGGCTATCTAAGCTGAACTTGTGCAGGTGCATTCCTCCTTTGTGTACATATGGGTTTTATGTGTGATGTGTGCCTATTACATGTACATACATGGCACTTGATGTTTTGGTATTTTTATGTGTTTTATAGTTCGTCATGCAGTCATTTTCTTACATACTGAAATTTAAAATTCACTTGTGTTATCAAAATTATTTTCCCACCCCAGATATAATGTCTAAGGGAACAAAATAATTTAGTAAGTACAATCAATTTGCTTAAAGTTAGATCTTAATGAGCCTCTCAAAGGAATATTTCTTTTAAAGACATTTTAATAAATGAAACCAATCAGGAGCAAGTAACATTTCAACTTAATCAGAAAGTCTGTGTTATCATTAAATCATTTTGAAAGGCTCTCATAACACCCATAACACTGCATATTAGCTGTTGCAATAAAAGTCTTTACAAGTACTCTTGGATCACCATGAAGGGACTGGTAAACTTCCTGGGAACTCATCATAGAAAGGATAATTTTCCAACTGGGTCCAGATGAGACCAAATGCTTGTTCTTCTCAGATATTTCCCCTTTGAATTAAAATTATAACTAGGTTCTATTGTTAACATACATAATACCTGAAATGAAGTGAGATTTTTGTTTTATTTTCTTTGCATTTTTATACTCTTCTTAAAGAAGTAACTTCATAGACTCTAAAAATCAATGCAATTGGAATTCCCATTTCAGATACCTGTAAAATCAAGAATGAAATGTTTTTTAATTGAATTATTTATTGGTACCTTTTACATACAGCTCACAATCACACCAGTATATGATGAGTTAATTCTCATTTTTACCCATATCCCAACCCACCCTACAACCCCCCACCCACTATATACATGTGCTTTCTTTTGTATGTGTTTGTTTTAAAGAGGTACTCCGTACGAAAAGTAAATTATCAGATGCCAGTAGGGGGCATAGAGGATGGTTTGGGCAAGCAGCATAGAGAAATCAGTGGCTTCCTGTGAATTCCAATCTCCATTTATTAATCTAGATTATCAGTGAGTCTAATTATTTGAACCTTGGGCCAGAGATTTAGCTCAGTGGTTCCTGTGCCTGTCTAGGAAGCTCAAGGTCCTGGTTCAATCCCTGGTAACCACAAACAACAATACTGGGAGTGGTAACTCGCCCACCAGCAATCAGTACCACATACTACAAATGCCTGGTTTGGTGGCTCATGCCTTTAATCCCAGCACTCAGGAGGCAGAGGCAGGAGGATTGCTGAGTTCAAGGCTTGCCTGGGCTCAGCGTCAGTCTGAACTACAAAACAAGACCCTGTCTCAAAAACAAAAACTGAAACCTTGTAACAGAGTAGTGGTCACGGTTAAAAAAAAAAAAAAATGGAGTTTTTTTTTTTTTTCCAGTGATCATTTGCTATGATTTCAATACACATATCCTTTCAGAATCCACATGTTGGATCTTGAACCCTGATTTATGTGACTAACAATAGGATACTGGGAGGGAAATGAAATGTGAAAGTGTCATTCTTACCAACGAGATCAATGCCCTTACAAAAGAAGTTTCAGAGAAACTTTTTGGGTTGTTCATCTCTTTATTTGGGTGAGGACACAGCCATTTTCCCTTTTCATGATTCCACAGTGTGAGGACAGAATGAGAAAGTGGACTGTGAGAAATGAGCATGGTTCAGACACCAAAGATGCTGTCTTTTGTCTTCACCATGGTCTTCCCAAGCTGCAGAGCTGTAAGGATATCTGCCATCTGTAAATTATCCCATTAAAGGGAACTGTACCTCACTGCGGACCAGAACGAGCCCCGTTTAGACTGCATGGAACCACACCACTGGCCCTGGCCCCATGCCTGTGGGTTCCTCACCTTGAGGATGACCACTTGCCGACTCTGAGCCAGCTCCTTATCTTGGTTCTCCTCAGATGAACCCACAGAGGTGTCGACCAACCAGTCAGCGTGCTAGAGCGGAAGAGGCGGAGCCTATGCGGGAAGTCACCTGTTAAGTGCAATGACTCAGCAAACCGCCACCCAGGGGCGACCACCTGCCAGCTCTGAGTCAGCTCTGCATTTTGCTCTCTGCACAGAGCAGCAAATGGACATAACTCTTCAGTGATGTCCAGAGAGGTTAGCGCGGGAGCTAGCAGACCCAAGGAGAAGGCGCAGGCCTGGCCAGCAGCTTCAGGGATTCCAGAGTGACCCTTCGAAGTGACGTGGTGAAGTACAACCACGGGAAAACACAGTGGATAGGGTGAAAGTTAAATATTGGCCCTCATGAGAAATTTAAATTTAGGCTGGGAAGAGCACAGGCCCTGCCCTCCAAAGTGAGAAACCAGGCGTGGGTCGTAGCAACAGTAAGTCAACAGAGTTCTTGTGCCCCACTGTGCAGACTGAATCTGCACGGCCCTGACTGCTTTTTCCTCTTTATCAACTTGAACAAGGATGTGGCTTGGCTTGGACAGTTCCCACAGCCCCGGGTGAAAGGAGGGAGAGGCTTCTGGGGCCTGGAGAAACCCTCACGAACCCAGTGGCCCACGAGCTCTATAGGAAACCGTGACTTGCTTGGTGCAGTAAATTCTGGAAAGAAATGATGCACTCAAAACCATAGAGGATATTTTAAAATCTAGCCTTTTAATTTTTAATATTTTTGTTATTTTGTTTCCTTTTTTGTGGGGAGGGTTCTCCCTTTTTCTCTCTTTTAATTCTGTTCCCTTTTGAATTTTGATCTTCCTTCTTATCTTTTATTGCTTGTATTTTGCTTTTGTCTTTCTTTTTGTTGTTTGTTCCTTTTTGTTTCTTTTCTGTTCTGTTTTCTAATACTAGAAAATACTGATTTTCTTTTGCTTTGGAATAGTATCCCCTATCTTTTCTCTCCTCTTTCTCATCTTCCCCTGCTTACTTTTCAAACATTACTTTTCAATTTTGTGATTCTCTATCCCTTATTCTTTTAGTAGTACAAATATTAAGCTTTATGAGTTTTTAGGCACTAGTTAACTCTGTTATTGCAGTTGAATACTGTTCTATTGCTAATGGAGGTAATATTCAATTTAATAGATATTTGTTGTACGACAATATTCACTTTACCATAGCACTTATAGTATAATTTCATCTCCTTTCTGTGTACAAGATTGATACATTATTATTTTGTGGGTAGATCAATATCACATTTGTCTTCTATGCTATCATTATTGTTGATTTTAATACTGTACCAACTATACAGTTATTGCTATTGTTTCTGCTGCATCCCAGTATGTGGATTTCCTTTGCATCATTAAGAGTGTTCTTGAAGAATTGGGTAATGGGTCAAATACTTAAACTCCTGAATAACTTCTAACTCCTACAACAGATGTATGATAAAGAAAATGTGCTATTTACTCATGATGGAATACTGTTGTGTGATAAAAATAAACTTGAGTCATTTGTTGGAAAATGGATGTATTTTGAGACCATAATATTAAGTGAAAGAAATAAAATATAGAAATTTAAATGGCATGTTGTTTCTTTTATATGAAAAACCCAAAATATAAATAAATAACAAAAAAGATCGATAATAGGAAGTAGGGAAGTAGAATGTCTCAAATAGGAAGGGTAGGAAGGGTATTAAAAGATGAAGAAATGAGAGAAAATTAATTAAGGTATATTATGCTTCTGTGCTGAAGTCCTTTAAGGAATGTAGTCATGCACTACAAAGAAATAAAAACTAAGTTATCCAATTTGAAGCATGTTGTCATAGCAGCAGCAACAAATGCATCATTTGTACCAATATATGTGTGTGTGTGTATACATATATATACACATACACACTTATGTGTGTGTGAAGTAATTACTTCTAGATCATGATTAAATTAATGCTTTAGTTTCACATGACCTTACTTTATTTTTCAATTTAGTATTTCATCGGATATGTACTATTGGCACTGTTGGATTTAAGCAAGTCTTCAGCTTGTATTAATTATTTTATAACATTGCTTAATAAAGTCTCCCTGAAAGTGTTAGCCCTTTCATCTTTTCTTTTGCTTGTTGAGTCTGCTTTACTTTTTAATATTTTTCTTGTTGATAATAAACTTTGGGTTACTATGAGAACAAATACCGTTTTTAGGGCCAAATTTAGGCTGGTGTAACAGGCAGGAGTGAGGCATGCTTGTGTAACTATGTCCCAGAAAGTAAATATGTTCCTCACAAAAGAGAAACCTCACCAGGGAACATTCCAAGAAAAGAAGATTCCACTTTTCCTAGAAAATAGACTAATTCTCTAGAAATACAGGCATAAAATGAATATAAATAACAACTAAGAGCATATTGTAGAGGTAGTTTGATATGGGAAAAGGTATTTGTGTAGGGTAAGTGTTCTTTTTTATGGCCATTAACCCAATAAAAAAGGGCTATAATGAGTTCTGCATGAGAGAAAAAAGAACTACAGCATTCCAGTTATACAAAGAAAAGCTGTAATAGGAAAAAGAAAACTATAAGTACAAAAATTTAAGGAGGATGCTCAATAATAAAAGAGAAAAGAGGATGATAAGTTTCTGATTTTAGATTCTAATTGTTGAAATATCCAAGTGAGAAGTAGACATGTAGCAGTCTAGATACGGATAAGAGCAAGACAGATTTTACTTTCCATTGAAGAAACAGTGTGTGATTTGAATCTACTGTATAAATAAAAGCAACCAAATTGTACGACTTGCTTGTTTTGTTTGTTTAAATGGGTATATGAGATATATGACAGAGTGAAAAAGAATGACCAAAACCAAAGTCAGCTCATTTCAAATACAAAAATAGACTCACAAATGAAATGATACTACTAGTGACACAGCAGAAAGAGACAGAGACCAAGAAACAGAGAGACAGAGACAGAAGAAATTTATAGTTAAGGATTAAATCTGAGTTGTCCTCTGTATAAACTGAACTGTAAGAGCTGCAACACAACTTAATTAGCCAAAAAATATTTTATTTGTCTCCTTGGAGCTGTGAAACAGAAGTAAATAAAGTCAGAATTACTGTGCACTTATAACAGTGTATTTAACCTGCTTTTCTCCCTAAAGGGAATTATAATCAAATCACAGCGACAAACTTGCAAAGCAAAATAGAAAGAAATAAAGTTCTAGAGATGTGATATTGACTAATAGAAAAGTGAGTAAACTGGAATAACTAATCCAGAGTGTTCTGTAATTCTTGACACATTTTAAATGGACCTACTCTTCAGAGACAGAGATTTCCAATCCTGAGCTGAATTGGTAAAACTAAAGTATCTGACATAAATGGTGTCAGTACTACCGTGGGGGAAGGGCTAGATCAGATCAGAGTTTGACGATTTGTGTTGTTAATGTGAGACACAAACTTGATCCAAGACAACACAGTCATAAACATACTTGTCATTTCCTCATTAAGTTAACAAATGATAATGTTCATGGCTAGCCACGTGAATGTATGAACTTTTAATAAGATAATTTGTACAAACAGCATATACACCTGATTGAATAATGACACTAATAACTTGTTCTTATGTTTCTATTACGGGGCATATTTGGGTTAAATATGGTAGAGGAATATAAACAAATAAATCATGTGACCATAAATAATCTATTGCATAATAAACAGCATACAATGATCCACTTGCATTTTATGACATATAGGTCACAATAGAAACCATGTAAGTTGAAAATAGAATTTTTATAAAAAAATGTTTTACCACTAAATGTGCAGCCAGCCTGAGCATTGTGTAGTGTACATTGTCAACAAAAATGAAAGAAAAAAGAATAATGAAGTTAAAGACCCACAAGAAAGAAAAGAAATAATTGAGGCATTAAGTGAAAAAAAGTGGAGAAAATAATTTTGAAGAAACATATAAAAGTAGTACCAAATCTGGATTTTAAAATTGTTTTTATTTTTTATTAGAAGTTGCTTCACACAATAACTATCAAATGAATAAGACACTGTAAAGACCATAACTTTGGTTCCAACAGACTTGTACCTTATGAAGTCTAAATACTCTTTCTGGCAACATCTGGGCACACTGCCCCCTTCTTATCACAGTGTGCTTTTTTTTTTTTTTTTTTTTTTTTTTTTTTTTTTTTTTTTTTTTTTTTTTTTTTTTTTTTTTTTTTTTTTTTTTTTGAGACAGGGTCTCGCTTTGTAGTTCAGGCTGGCCCTCAGGTCACTATGTAGCCCAGGCAAGCCTCGAACTCAGCAATCCTCCTGTCTCTGCCTCCTGAGTGCTGGGATTACAGGCACGAGCCACCACGCCTGGCACTGTAGTGTGTGGTATTGATGGCTGGTGGGCGTGAGTCACCACGCCCAGCATTGTATGTGGTTACCGGGGATCAAACTCAGGATCTTGTGCTTGCGAGGCAGGCACCAGAACCACTGAGCTAAATCTCTGGCCCACGACGTGCTTTTTAAATTAACTTTCATACTGGCTTTGAACTTTGACTCTAAAGAATGTATTACTTGTATTATGTTGATATACATATTATCATTTATCTTTCATAAACTGTAGTTTGCTCATAACAAGCTTTTTGAGACTAATGTCTTACCCTTAGGAAAAGAGAGTTAATGTTTTCTGGTCATTGATATAATTAAGTGAAATATGATTACTGACACTTTTCCGTTGCTCAGTGTTAGGATAAAACCTGTGGTAAATGGTCAACTATTCTATTTAATATTTAGTTATAAAAGAGTCTAATAAATATTGGTTTTAAGAATTTAAATATTCAAACTTTTCCCAGATTTGTATAATCATACATTAAAGATGAAATATTGATTTTTTGTCAGAATATCATGCTATAAACAATGTATGCATGATAAGATTATGTGAAAAACTTATGATGTTAAAAGGTGAATTTGAGATTGACTTTGAGAAACATAGTCTGTTAGAACCTATTTTCCTATTTATGACTGCATAATCTTAACTAGCATAGAATTATTAAAAGTATTAAAAACTTTAAAATGTTTTCTAACTTATCTTGAAGATGGTTTTAGTAGTTTTATTTTCATATCTGATCTCAGTCCTTTGAAGTTATCTGTAGTTGTGGGTCTGAGTCATTAACATTTTGAGAATTTAATGAGTACATGATTCATATAAGGCATCAAAATAGCGGATTTGAACTTCAGTGGCATCCTTTAAAGTAAATAAATGTTGAAATACCAGTCTTAGGTTCAGTTAATTCAAGGCCCTGATAGGTCGGTTGTGTGAGTACTCAGTAGAAAGGACAGTGGCAAAGAGACTTCTGGAAGTTGTATCTCACTCTTCCGGTTTCATCTCACTCTTCCGGTTTCATCTGAAGGCGAGCTTTTCCGGGATGCCCGTGCAGTGACCCTGATTCTGGGAAGCCGGAAGACATAGTGAGCCGAGCTCCAGCCGAGCACTGTGGCTGGTACTGTGTGGCGAGGGGCCACTCGCCATTTAGCTTTTCCTCTTTTGCTCTAATTCTGCTTTTAAATGCCTTGAAGACATCTCTACTCATGGAATTGCAGGATATTTTATGGCATTTAAAATATTTTCACCACTCAAACTGTTCCTATTAATCAACAATTGCCTTTTAAAAAAATTTTTTGGAGGGTCTGTTAAAAAAAAAAAAACTGGCACTAATTACTTGTAATTTCACATCAATTTTCTAATTGCTGCCCAACAGAACAACATACCCTATCATAAACCTTCCAGGAATGGCTTCTAAGGGCCCCAGCGCAGGACGCTTTTCTTGGAACACAATTGCACTTCATCTAGTTGTAAAAACCATCTATTTATATATTTACCCCTAACGCATAAATTTCAAATGGTGACTATAAAACACTTTGTAGTGCCATTAATGGGCATATACTTTATCCTAGAAAGTGCTGTTTGGTAACTGAAGAGCTCAGATGGCGGATGAGAAAAAAGGTATGAAATCCACTTAGAACCACTTAAACTTAACAGCTGGAATGAAGAAAAAAAACACCAATGTGCATCTTTTCTGTAGATTTCTAGAGTACACTTCAAGTAAATCATTCTTAAAATCTTATTCAAAGGTATTCAGTATGCATATCAAAAGAAAAGGGCAAACATAAGAAATTAAATATTTGTGCCTTAAATGTGTTTTTGGTTTGGTTAGGATTTGAGACACTGCTGAGGACATAGTTCAGGGGTTCCAGGGCCTGTCTCACAAGGGGAAGGTCCTGAGTTCAATCCCTGGTACAAGGTGGGGGGGTGGTGAAAAAGGAGATTGGGGACACTAATTACAATAGGCCTAATACAATTTCAGAAAAAATGATCCATATTAGTCCAAGCCTCAGTTTATGGGACAACATTACAATTCAGAGAGAAACCACAGGAAGTGTGGAAAGGATAACAATTCACCACTGAAATATTTTAATTTGTCTTTACCAAATCTCTATGTAATACTACAGGTGAAATATACTTACTTATCTTTACTACCTGCTTATCTTTACCATGACACCACAACTCTTAAATCTTTCATTTTATAATATTAAATTTTAAAAATTATTTTGTCACTGAAGAAATTAAACAAATTAAGAATATATACTTCTTAATGCATTCTACATTTTGTACTGCTTAACACTCTGGAACATTTAAAAATTGATACACATTCAAAAAAGGTTACCTGTGTACCAGTGTGAGAAAATATCTACAATTTACGTAAAATAAGATGTTATAAAACATTAAAAAATTATCTTCTAACAGAAACCATAGATGCTTGTGGCAAAGGGAGGGGAAGGATGGTTTATATCCACATCATCTCCTCCATCTGAAAAATAATCAGTGGTACTTGGCAGCAAAAGTTTTATGAGATTAATGCTTTGAGATAGTAGGATATGTTTTCCCAGAGGATCTGTTCAATTCCTTTTCTAGAGCTACTTGGAGAATTAGTACAGCCTTATCCTCTGATAGAAAGATACAGCTTCCAGGATGTGGATATAGAGTCTGCCAGGACCAAAACATACTATGCATTCATGTACTAGTGCTCGCTTCGGCAGAACATATACTATGCATTCATGTACTAAAGGATGCATACAAAATTATATATTCTGTTCTCCTCCCTCCTATGATGTGTCTATGGCTTTTAAACTCATTACATGACATATACTCTCATTATATCGGACCCACTCAGAAGCTGGTGATTTCTTCAGTCCTTCTGAAAGAAGGGCCCCAATTTTTAAAGAAATGGTCCCCATTTTTTTTTTTAAAGAAATACAGGCTCTTCACTTTGTCAGTGTTTTTTTTTCTGCTGTGCAGAAGCTTTTTAATAAGATGAAATCCCACTTGTTGTTTTCTTCTACTAGTTCTCATGCTATAGAGGTTTTGCTCGTAAAGTCTTTAAGACACCAACGATACAGGAAAAAATCTTTACCAGCTGTCACTCAGACAAAGGGCTACTCTCTAGAATATAGAAAGAGATATAAAAAAGCAGCCACCCCAAATTTTAAAGACCCAAAAATGGGCATCTGAAATGAACAGATACTTTTCAGAGAAAGATGTAAAAGCAGCCAAAAAGCATATGAAGAAATGTTCAACATCACTGGTCATTCAAGAGATGCAGATGAAAACAACCCTGAGATTTCATCTCACTCCACAAAAAAAAAAAAAAAAAAAAAAAAATAGCTGCTGTTTCAAAATTAGCCAGAAACAAATGCTAGTGAGGGTCCGGGGAAGAAGGAACCCTTTGCCACTGTTGGTGAAAATATAGCCTGGTACAACCACTATGGAGACTGATGTGGAGATTCCTAAAAAAACTAGTAGTAGAGGTTCTATTTGATCGTTCTATGCTCCTGCTAGGTATATACACGAAAGAACTACAAGATTCCTATCACAGCGACATATGTGCACCCATGTTAGTAGCAGCTCAGTTTGTGATAGCTAAATCTTGGAAACAACCCAAATCCCCATCACCTCTAGACTGGATAAACAAGATGTGGGTTTAAAAAAAATAAAATGGAATATTACTCTTCCATAAAAATGATAACTTTGAGTCATTTATACTCAAATGGACACACCTTAAAGACATAAGTGAAATAAACAGGTCACAGATGTGTAAGTATCATATCTTTTCTCTGGTATGAGAAACTTAAGATGTAAATGAGTTCTAGAAGATGTAAATGAGTTCTAGAATGCATGATAGATATTATGAAATAGTAAATATTCAAAGGGAAATGGAGTTTAGGGATAAGTAATGAGGGGAAAAATATATTTGATGCTGAAGGAAACAAAGCTCGTGCATACAGGGGCAGGGGGTTGTAGGGTGGGTAGGGGAAGAGGAAAATGAGAATTAAGTCATGCGCCATATATTGGTACAAGTTCTCAATGCTGAGTGTAATCGTGATGCGTATATATAAAATGTACCAATAAAGACTCAAATAAAAAGAGAAGAAGCCCAAGCTTAAGAAAAAGTACCATGGTTTTAGGGCTGAGGCCAGAGACAGGGTTATTATCCTACATACCAAATGCAGGCCTTGTTTCCTTTCTTTCTTCCTTTCAAAATTCAACTGAATTTCTTGGGCTCCATCCCTGTGTGATAGCTCTTCTATTGTGTGAGATAAGTAAGCTCTTATTTTTTTTCTTCCAAATGCAATCACAGATATAAATAATTAAGAGTTTTGGAATTCTCATGCAATATACACTTTCAACACTTACCTTAACTCATTTAATCAAAAGGCAACAATGAATACAAGTGACATCAATTTCTCTATTTTGTATTGAGCAAGAAATCTTAAAAACATTGGTCAGTGGGTCAGAAATTTAGCTCAATGGTTCCAGCACCTGCCTAGCAAGTGCAAGGTTCCTGGTTCAATCCCCAGTAACCACATACAATAATACCACAACGAGCAATCAGTACCACATACCATGATGCCAGGAGTGGTGGCTCAGCCTATAATCCTACCACTTGGGAGCAGAGGTAGGAGAGTTGCTGAGTCCGAGTCTTGCCTGAGCTACATAATGAGCTCAGGGCCAACCTGAACTACAAAGTGAGACCTTGTTTCAAAAAAAAAAAAAATGATCAGCATCACGCAGTTAGTGGTAATGGAACCAAGATTCTACCACAGACGCGGACTCTCATGCAAAGCTCTTTGCTGTCGTCTATCTTGGTAGAGGTGGGGACCCATTCAATGGCCATTTCTACTTCTCAACTATCCACCCGCCTGCCTCTTCAAATGAAAGCAGGATTTCCCTGCTCTATAAAGTTCAAATATACAAACGAGCCGGGTGTGGTGGCTCATGCCTGTCATCCCAGCACTTGGGAGGCAGAGACAGGAGGATTGCTGAGTTCGAGGCTTGCCTGGACTACATAGTGAGCTCAGGGCCAGCCTGAACTACAAAGCGAGACCCTGTCTCAAAAAATATACAAACATGACAGGTGATTTAGGTTTGTAGGGTGGTGTTTCCCTGCGTATCCTGCTTCTTTGTCCCTGAAGAGACCCATACAAGGTCCGTTCTCCTGAAACTTGTCTTGGTTCCGTTTCTCCTGGGCTCTACTCTTACGAACAGCACTGGCTACTGTGGTACAGGTTCTGTCTTCTGCTCTCTCTATGCGGAGCTGCCGGTTCACCCAGCCCAACTTCCTGATCGCTTTCTTCACCTCGCCCTGAGCAGAGCCCTGATCTCTCTGACAGGAATCCTCTGACAGCCACAGCTATACATGCCTCGTGTTAGGACATCGTTTTCCTTTTTCCAAACTAGGTGGTTGTGGATAATTTGGGAATGGCATGTTATTATTCGGTTTTGAAAGGTAAGTTAATACATCACTTGGCTTTCTGAGAACCGAAAATGTTTGCTGCTTTTGTGTCAATGCCGTTAGTGGCCGATTCATGAGTAGACACACAATAGTTGAAAGGGGTTTAGATAATGAGTGGATTCATATAAATTAGTCATTGAAGCATCTTGTATGACTTTTCTGCATACACATTGTATTAAAATAACCTAGATACAGGAAGTACGTAAATGTCACATTCTGTGTTAAGTGTAAGATCCTGTATACTGTCCAGTTAAGACCATTTGGCTTAAATCTTCACATAGTATGATTTTTGAAAATGACTTGAACTGTCTGTGCTTCAGGTAATGTGTATATTCTCATAACTGTGTCATCCTGACAAGCTACTTCTTATGTAATAAACATTATATACCTTTTAACAAATAATATTAAATACTATCTCTCAGTTGACTCATTTCTCTATAGGTTGTTGGAACATTTGACTGGAAATCAGCAAATATTCACACAGAAACAGCCCTTTCTAAAATAGTCGCCAATCTTACTGACATGCAAGGTATACTTTATTAATGTCGTCATTAATTATTGACTTCCAGGTACTGTGTGAGATTTAAAATTCTTGCTGCAAGTCTGATAAATCCATTTGTCTCAACCAGAGTTTGAAGCCTCCTGATGCTTATTCTCGGATTTTTTTTTTTGACTTAGAGATTTTTCATCTATAAAGAAAAAAAGTTGGATAAGGCACAGACAGAGCACAGGACACTTTGGAGAGTCACCTGCAAGCACTAGGGGCCGGGAGCCGCCGTCCAAGTGTGACACCAGTTAGGGAGCTCGTCGTGCAATCCTGGCTCCACGCGGGATCTATTGACTTTGGCTCTCGGGCTCTGTTTGCCTGCAGAGCAGATCCAAGCACAAAGCTCCCTCCATCTTCAAAAGGCCGCTCTGTGCTTGGATGGGCTCAGCAGGAAGAGGATGAGATGCTGACCCCGCTCCTGCTTCTCCGGGTACATTTGCCCAGGAGAGCCTGTGCAGAGTTACGAAGACACTGCAGAAATGTTAATAGGCTCGTATGCAGTCTGCTGAAGAAATATCAGCTCTGATATGAATTTCAGATTGCCTCGCATAGAGCCCTAGTGAGCCACCCCGAAAGTGTATCAGATACTTCGCTGCTGTGATCCGATTGGATAGTAAACTAAGTCACATAGCTGTCCAGAAACTCTGGGAACGGTTCCATGCAGTCTGTTTTTAACTGCAGGAAGAACTGATCTGTGCTTTCCTGAAATACTCAGGAATCTGGAAAATATTTTGATTTGGCTCTGGAGCATGTTAAATACAGAGTTTGGATATTTTGATTCTTTTTACTCCACTGTTCCTTAGGTTCAGCACCACAGGGAGAAAATGATCCCACCTATCAGGAGAATCCTTGTCGCCTGGTCACATTGAACTTCACGTCTATACACTGCAACTTTGTAATCAAGACCTACCAAGTTTAAGTGATCATGGGACATGATCTTCGTCCAAAGCTTTCTCTGGGGTGTGTGCATTTGGGAAAAAAAAAAAAAAAACTTTTCTCCATTATAATGTCCCGGAATGATTAAATATGATTGGTAGTGAGATTGCAAAACAGAAAACCAGGATGCATCAAGTTGCAAAATTTTCAGTGTATTGTGTGTAGATCGCAGTGGACCAAGAGATGCCAGACACATTCTAGACTCCAGCTGTGTCTCACTGTGACACACTGTGGGGAGGACAAGTTTTCTCTTCCTATCTGCTTGCTCTTATACAGATATATGTCAGACATCACCCATTCTTTGTGCAGGGTTGGTCCAGGAAGGAGTTAATAAGAACCCATTTGAAAACCACTGAACTGTATGTTGAAGAAAATTTAATCTAAGTTGCTCAAAGCAGTGGCTTTGTCGCTGAGGATATATTAAATAATACCTCGAGGTCTCTCTTTCTTATAGTTCTATGAATTAGTAAAGACCACCCTCTATTTTTCAAGTCTTACTGAAATATATACTTGTTGCCAAGGGTACTTATTAAAGGGAATTCCATTTTTGTAAGAGGTAAAGAAAATTAGACACACATACACTTACAAGAAAAATTTGAAGTTTAAATCTTTGGGGGGGTTACATGGTGACTAATATATGTATGAATTATATTTCCCAGGAGTAAGAAAATATATCTTTGCAGAAAGTCAAGTGTAATAAATTAGCAGAACTCTGTGCAAGAAATACAAAAATACTTAGGTATTTCTGGCTTTTCATGTGACCACACACACACACACACACACACACACACAGTGAACATAGATATTGTTTCCTTCTGCCCTGTGCCATAGGAGACAGGCACATTGTGTCAAAAATACCCACGTATCTTCTAAGAAATAACCTCTAGCAAGTTTGGTAGACCTTTGAAATAATGAAATCATGAACCAAAAAAAAAAATGTCTTACTAGGAATATTCTGAATGAAAATTACTCAAACGGTAATAAAATTCTGTAAGCATTTGAAAAATATTTCTTTTCCTCATTCATTGTTTCATGATAGTCCTTGTGTCAGGTGTGCCGTAATTTGAAGTTCCAAGTATGTACAGACCCTCTGTGACCGTGACCAGCCCCGTCTGCAGCGGAGTGCGTGTCGTGACTGTTAGACCCTAGACGGTGCGGGCACTGTTAGTTCCAAGTGAGGGTGATTTCGGGCAGCTCCCCCCGAAAATGGCTCGGTAATAAAAGCCCTCGGTTGCTCACCCTCCTCCCGGAGCTGGATCCCAGGTTCTTCTAGTTCTCAAACGAAGAATGGAAGGAAACAAACAAAAGGGAGTGATAAAGCTCATGTGCAGAAGTAAATGAGAAGAGTGAGGAAGAAATTGGCTCTGCAGAGCGGGACTAGCCGACGGAGGAAAAGAGAAGAAGCGAGATGCAGGGACACCCCGGAGGGAGCAGGGCGGGCCAAGGGGGTGGGAAAAGCCACTCTAGCCAGCTCCTCTTGGTCTTCATGTGCAGTGCACGGTCCATCTCCGAAGGAAGCCCAGGGAAGGGTCTCCTTACGGATCTTGAGAGGCAGTGCCGGGATCCCCCACCTCAGGCTGATGACGGGTGTAGGCCATCCTGTTGCAAAGCAGGTCTAGGTCTAGAAATCAGCTTTTAACGACCAAGATCTGCTAACTGAAAGCAGTTCCTGCTTCCCCAGGCAGCTCGGCCACAACCTGATCTCTATATCACAGGCGCCTTTACCTGTGAGGGTAGGTACCTGCCCTTTAAAATGCAAAGTGAAGTGGGCATGGGTCACATTTCTGTGACCTCTGCGCTCAGGGGGCTGAGACAGGAGTGTTGTACGAGTTTGAGGCCAGCCTCGGTTAGGTAGCGAGTTCAAGTCTAGCCCAAATTGCACAGTAAAACCTTGTCCCCCAAAATTATATGTATAATATATATGTATGTATATAGATATGTGTGTGTGTGTGTGTATATGAGGAAAATTTGACATAGGCTTCAATATCGTATGGCAACATTCATTTGAAAAAGGTAAAGAAAAAACAAACAGAATAATAAAAGGGGGACAAAAGGGGACATGGAGAGGGACCTCTTACAAGAGGAAAGGGGCACAAGGGTACAAGGACGAAGGTGCAGGAGAAGGAAAGGGTACATAAGTGGAATAAAGAGATGCCACCTGCGCGAACAAAAGAACTCCAGTGAAGGTGGGCATTATGCACCATATGCATGAGCTAAGATTAACAGTATCGACAAGAATGGAAATGATGATAGAGCAAATAGAGGGAGAAGGAGCAAGAAAGGAGGGAAGGGAACGGCATTTTTATAAAAAGAAACAAGCCCTATTCCACACATGAACCCTCTCCCCAAGTGTTCGCAACATCTGTGTACTACAAACGTGTACTAAAAGAAAAAGATCTAAAAGAAGATCATTAGAGAAGGAAGAAGTAAAAGTGAAATAGACAAAGAAAAGGCAGTCAGCAGTCCTTCAAAGCTGTGTCAGCCTTACAGTTAAGGCTCTTCAGAGCAAGTCAGAAGGAAGCAAAAGAAAGCACCAGGCTCCTCTGCCCCACTCCTGGCCGGCCACCTCCTGTGAGCTCTGCTCCTTGCAACTCTGCACCATCTGCCACCTTCAAACCTGTCATTAGGAGGGACAACACAAATACTCAGGAGCGTGCTCGCTCCTTAGATGGCAACCCCCCCCAGGCATGCGCATACATTTGCACAAGGAAAACCCTGCTTTCTTCCTTTGGAGAGAACACTGCTTGGGAAATGAATTCCAGTGCTGCTCAGCGAGGAACAAACAGTCCTCTAATTTTGTTATCTTCTGGCTCCTTGATTCCAGCCACCAAGAAGCAAACCCACCATTTTTGTCATATTACCACACTTGGCTCTTTTTCTCCTTTCTTGCCTTGACTAAAAAGCAAGAATTTTAAAACAAATCGAAAGCAGATTTTGAAAACAAATCTCTGATGTAATGTAATTTCCTCTTGAATACCTCATGGAACATTTTAGATACTTTTCTTTTAAAATTGAAGAACTTTCTTGTTGCTATGTATAACATTGATAGTGTCATCATTATATGTTCATATATGTCTTATATACTCAACTTTGTTTCTCCTAATATGTGCTCAGTCTTTTAGAATTGGCATACATATGCTGTGTTACCGTTCTGGAAGCCTAATTCTTTTATTTACAGTGCATAATCTAAATGTATTTACTGTAACTGGTGCTACAGTTTTGTTTATATTTATACTCACCTTTTCTTTTAGTAAATCTGACATTTATATATTATTTTTCCACCATATGGCCATGGATTTGTTCTTCTCTCAACATTTTACTGAACATTTTTTGTTTTCATTTGTTTCCTTGGATTAAAACACGCATCTCTTACAACAATCTACATGCTACTCCTAGCAATGCTAGAATCTTTCAACACTTTTTGTTCATCTGTAATATCACTACTTTTTATATCATTCTCACACATTTTAATTCTACATATATTATAAACACCACGAGACTTTATCAGCCAAATTCTCTATGTTCACATACTCATTCTTTCTGGAATTATCCCTTGCCCTCATAGGAAGCATTACACTTGTCTTTCTGTCGAAGAATATTTTCACTGAGTATAGAATTCAGTCTTGACATTTCCTGTTACCTTTTCCCTGACCTTAAAATTTATATGTATACTTTATTGTCCTCTGTAATACTGAGTCTTTGATTCTATTGTGATTCTGTTCCCCAACCCATCAGGTTATTTATATATTTTCCTTTTATCTTTAGTTTTAATCAGATTACTTTTGGCTTGTTTAGATATGATTTTCACTGTATGTATCTGAAGAAGCTCTGCGATACTTCAATCTGCACACTGAGGTTTTTCTACCCATTCTGGAAAACTATAATCTTGAAAAACGACATCAGCCTTATTGTCCCTTAATTTTCAGAGATTCAAATTTCAGGTATTTTGTGAAGGATGTGGTCTGTGTCTCTCTTGCTTTCTTTGAAAAGTAATGACTTTTTTTTTCTGTCTTTCGTTTTGGAAAGTTCAGCTTGTTAACCTTGTTTTCTGTGTGTGTTCAACACGTGAAACCCACCTACTGTAGAAGAGTCTGCTATACGGCTCACCTGCCTATCCCAACTGGCGGAGCCATGGGCAGTTACAAAGGTAGTAAATGAACATTGGTTCAGTAGTATGAATGAATGGGAAACCCCAATCAGATTGAACTGATTTCCCATTGATGTCCTCTATTCTGTTCCAAGATACAATATACAATATACAATATAATATTACATTAGTTTCCTCTTAGTAAAAAAAAAAGTGTCACAGGAAGGAATAAATATGATTTCAAAAGAAAATAAAAAAGCATGTACATAGGGGGTGGGTGGGTAGGGATGTAGGTAAAAATGAGAATTAACTTGTGTCATATACTCGTACAAATTCTCCAATGTTGTGCGTGATTGTGAGCTGTATATAAAATGTACCAATAAAGAATTCAATTAAGGGGCTGGAGATTTAGCTCAGTGGTTCCTGTGCCTGCCTCGCAAGCACAAGGTCCTGAGTTCACTCCCTGGTAACCACATGGTGGTGACTCGTACCCACCAGCAATCAATACCACATACCACAGTGCTGGGCGTGGTGGCTTACGCCTGTCATCCCAGCACTCAGGAGGCAGAGGCAGGAGGATTGCTGAGTTTGAGACTTGCCTGGACTACATAGTGAGCTCAAGGCCAACCTGAACTACAAAGTGAGACCCTGTCTCAAAAAAATAAATAAACAAATAAATAAATAGTGTCATGTTGGGGTAGATACACGTCAAAATGATTTATAAAAGTAATTTTAAAATAAGGCAGTTGGCTAAACCATATCTGCCTGTCCCCCCTTGAGAAGTCTCTGTTCCTTCCCATTTGTTCCACTTGTGGTAAGTGGAGGACACCATCCCAAATACATGCACAGGGAGAGAGATATCAAAGACCCTGACACGGTGCTGAAACTAGCCCTTTTAAGCACTGAGGAGAAGCTCTGAGGTTAGGCACATGTTTTGTGTGGGGTTAAAATTTCACCTAATAATTTTAGCATTTGTACGTAAAATTAGCCTACCTCACTTGTCCTTAAAATCCCTTGTTATCTGGCCTTTTTGTTGACAGTCCTATGGGAAAGAAGAACTTTACAACATATAAAAAATATACATGTAATACACAACATTTAAATTTAAAAATATAATATGTGTACATATATGTATATATATACATGTGTATACACACACACACATATATATATATATGAACTGTCTAAAACAAAACAAATGCCCAAGGAGATTTTTGATGATTTTTGTAGAAAAATACTTGCTAGGACACAAATAGTAAAAAGGAGATAGAAATTGGTAAATTAAACTTAGCAAAGATTAAAAGCTTTTATTCCATTGGCAGACACCTTTTTTATAAATGACAACAAGCTCTTCAGGGTAGGAGAGATTGGCTGCTCCATAAACATATTTTTTAATGCTTTCATTTGAAATGTCTACAAAATTCTGTGTCTAGACCAGATATAAATACGCAATTTAAAGGGAGTTATGTAAAAGTTCCCTGTACATATCCGCAAGTCGGGATCAATAAATGGGGTGAACGAGGGGTGTGAGTGACGCACAATGCAAAGGTCCATATGTGCACTGATCAGTAATGTTACAGACACAAAGTTACACGATAAGTAATGTTCACATGGTACAGACACAGAGACCGCTTATTTACATGGAATTCAACTTGGATTTCCTATTTTTCCCCATCCCTTTTACCAGTGCATATTGGTTATACAGAGTGGTAGCTTTCATTTTGGCAGATTTGTATATGTCCACAGTAGATTTTAGTCACTCCTGTCAGTGTCCTTGCTTGTCCCAAACACACACACACACACACACACACACACACACGCTCTCTCTCTCTCCTCCCCTCCCCCTCCCTCTTTTTTCTGAGCTTTACACATTGTGTGTGTGGTAGATGGTGTGTGTGTGGGGGGGTGGATTCAATATATATCATGTATTTTGATCATCTGCTTTTAAGATTTGAAGCATTCATTGTTTTCATCTCTTGTTCTCTTTCTATATATAGTCCCAAGAAATATGTCTAATAGTTTTAGGAAAATGTATAAGGCGTGTCCTACAGTAAACCTAGTCGTGCAAAAGTGTAACAAAAATGTTGGTGAAGATTCACAGGCCTGGCACGGTCGTTTTCATATATGCTTCTATGATGCATAAATGAAAGAGGTCTCTTAAAATAAAATGGACATTTCTGTAGACTAAATCATATGTTAATCTATATTGTCACAGCTGAGTATTTAAAGAAATGGAACTAGGAGGGCACATAAAATTCATACTTATAAATTCATAGCAGCTTTACATGTGAGAGTGCAAAACCAGCCCAATCCAGGTAAATAGTACCTTTGCTCTTACTGGTTTATATTTTCTTCCACCATGGAATCGTATTTTTCCAATATATGTTATTATGTCTTTTGTTGATATTCAACCCAACTTATTGTCTTGTGCTTTCAGGTCGTGTCCTAAATCCCGAGCTTTCTGAAGGGCAGCTACGTCTGCTTCCCCTACTTCAGCTCAGAAACGGTTCAGTAGATCTTTCTTGACTCTGCTCACGTTGAACCTCAGGCGTGTGTGCGTCTCCCTCGGGGCATCACCACAGACGACACCAGATATTCAATTCCGTGACTGTTTCTATGCCTCACAGAAGACGGCAGGAGGGTGGGGAGTGGAAATGGGGGGCTGCTGCTGTCCGTCTCCCAGAATTCCATGTGGCGTCGTCTAACGATTTTCTGGTCCTGTGGTCGGAAGCAGAGTGACACAGGTGTGCGATTCACCTTTCATATCTGACCACTCTCGGGTAACCTTATTTGCCATTGGAACTAGATAGAAAGACAGACAGAGAGACAGCCAGACAGCTGGCCAGACAGCCAGACAGCCAGCCAGCCAGCCAGACAGACCGATAGACAGACAGGCAGGCAGGCAGGCAGGCAGACAGGCAGACAGATAGATAGATAATATTCTCCCAGATTGACTTGATGGCCTACTTTGCCAGTAGAATGTTCATAAACCTAATGCAAGACTAAGTGCTGAAAATTCCCTGCAACTGGGATTTTTACCTCATGTGCTCTGTCGTCGATATAAGGGCGTGCTTGGATTAGTCTGCTGGAGTGTGTGGTGCCCAAGATTTGGCGGTTCCTGTCCTATTGCCCAGCTGAACGCCTGATAGGTAAATGTGCCCAGGTGAGCCACATACCATGCTCAGCTTAAGTTCCTGAGCAGGAGAATCATTAGAAAAAAAAAAAAAAGAATTTTATACCTGAGATTTTTAGGTACCTTACTTATACACTACTGTGATAGTTAACTGACTGGGTCAACTTGAGTAAGAAATACCCAGCTAATTTGTCTCAGCATCATTGTGAGTGTGCAAAGCTCGCTGTAGAGAGGTTTGTCCTCTAAATGAGGTAAAAGGGAAATGAAACAAGGAGGCTCCCTTCTGATTCTTCACAGGAGCTAGTCTCGCCTTCCCCTCGAAAGCTATCTGCTGGCCTCCAGCCCAGACCTCTCTGCCTTCTGATACGGCCTCGCCTGGACACAGCAGTGAGCTCCAGCCTTTGACTGCACCCTCCGGATCTTCAGTCTCCAGACAGCTCTTTGCACATTTCCACAGCTGAAGCTGTGGGTAGTCACCGTAGGCCAATCTTTATATGTTTTATTTCTGTTTTCTTTTTAGGTGTCTATAACAGGATTTATCAGGGGTGGGAGTAACTAACTAGGCTACTCTCAAAATGGTGAGTGGCCAAGCTAACCTTTCAAATTGGTATATATTGGTATATCTTGCATTAAATCCATCTAGTAATTATTGACTGCTACAACTATTACTGTCCCAAGGGATAAGGTGAACAAAGTTTCCTTTTACAGCCAGAAATATTTCTATTACAGTTTAGTTTAGGTTCCTAGCAATTTCTTTTCCTTGAGAATTTACCAACGTACAGTATCTTCCTCCATGTCTCGCTGGTTGGTATCCAGCCAAGTTCTAAAGATTCTTTCCTTTCCTACGTGACATTGCTCTTTCTTTTGTTAGCTACTGACTTAATATTATTCATTCACTTAAAATTTGTGGTTTTCTGATTGTGCAAATTGTGGAGTGGGTTTTCCTCTA
>PVIC010020002.1:0-29987 GCA_004025085.1 Thryonomys swinderianus | reverse complement strand
GGCCGGGCCTGAACCCCAGTCCCAGGCAGGGGCGCTTGCTGGCGTGCCAGAGGCCTGGGCGCGGCCGCGGCGCTGCCAGACAAAACCAGTGACTCGGCCTGTGATCCCAGCAGTCCCAGGCTGAGACGGGAGGCCTGCTGCGCGCTCAGGGCCGGCCCGGACTCCGCAACACGGCCCCATCTCCAACACCCGAAACCGAAACAGCCACCACAAGGAGGGACCCTCAGGCCCCCCCGTGCTGAGATTCTGCCCTTGGAACGGACCTGCCCTGAGTCTCATGGACTCCAGGCTGGCCTTGCGCTCACTGGGAAGCCAGGCCAGCCTCAGACACAGCAGTCCTCCTGCCTCGGCCTCCCCAGGGCTGGAATGACTGCTATCTGCCACCACCCCGGCTTCATCTGTAGGTCAGGGTCGGGGAGGAATGAACGGACCCGGAATTAGTGGCTTTGCTGTGTGACGCACACCTGTGGTCCTTTCCTTCCTTCTAGATGGGAAGCCCGTGAGCCCTCAAGACATCCCGATGGCGCACGTGACTTTCATCATTGACTGTGCCCGTGGGCAGCAGCTCTCCCTGGCAGCACCCCCCGCGCCGCCCCAGGCCCCCAGTCCCAGCCAGGGCCCCGTCACCCCATCAGTGAAGACCTATATTGTGTTCTGTGGGGGCAACCAGCCCCTGGTGACTCAGGGCAGCCCCCGGGGTGGGCAGAGCTTCGCCCAGGCCAAGGACAACCTGCAGCCCTGCAGAGGGGCTGATGCCCTCACTTCCTGCCCCACCAGCCCGTCCAGCCCCCCGGAGGCTCCTCAAGCCAAGGGGAGGCCCTGGAAGGCAGCGCCCGGGCCATCTTCTCCGTGGGGGGCGGTCAAGGGCTCGCTGAAAGCGCTGTCCTCATGTGTCTGTGGGCACACGGACTAGGCCGGGTGCCCAAAGTCGGTGCCCGCCTGAGGCTGGGCGCACCAGGGGACCCCGGAACGGCACCGCTCTCCCCTCCACCCGTTTTGCTCGGCCCTTGCCGGAGCTGGGCCGGGCCAGGGCCGCACGTGCTGTTCCTGGAGCGCTTCCTGGTGTGGGGGATGGGAGCGCTGAACCCATAACCAAATAAAGGCGACTTGGAACTGCGCAGGGGAGAGTCCGGAAGTGACATAAGCACCCTCTGACCCGGGCTGGGAAAGAACTTGCTGAGCAGGTGACACGAGAGCCCAGTGGAAGGGGTGGCACCTGGTCCCCGGGAAGGTCAGAGTGGGGCCAGGCGAGCACAGACACGGGGTGGGGCACACAGCTGTAAGGCAGCACTCAGGAGGCTGGGACAGGAGGATCGCTGTAAATTCAAGGCAGCCGGGCTACGCGGTCATACCCTGTCCCAAAAAACAAACAAAGACAGAAGAAATAGTCAGAAATGGCGTGGAAGACCATAGTTGCTCGGATGGAAAGAAGAGATGATTTCTCAGACAGGACCCCGGGCTCCGGCTGCTCGGGACAGGTCAGTGAACGGGCAGGACGCTCGCTTCCGCCCTGCCGGACACTCCTGCTCCGAGCCGAGTGGGGTCCCGGCTGGGAGCCGTCAGCAGCCATCAGCAGTGCAGAGCGCAGGGTGGGCCTTGTGTCTCCAGCCCCAGAGGGAGTCCTGGAAGCCCCAGAGACGCCTTGCCCAGGACTGTCAACTGGGCTCCGCCGGGACTGGCCCTAGCACACTCGGGCTGTGGACTCTGCCAGGGAAGCCACCCCTCCTGGGGCTGGGCACCATTCACACACCCGGTTCACAGCTTGGGAGCAGGCGCAGAGAAGTCGTGGAAGGCAGCCGAGGCCATGCAGCCCGCTGAGGTCAGAGGCCAGGCAAGCTGAGAGCCGGCGTCCCCTCCCGTGCGGCACGCAGAGGCCTGTGCTGGAGCGCCTCCTCCAGGCAGAGGGTCCCGAGAGCAGACACAGCGCTGTCCTCAAACTCACCCGTGCTGACCCAGCAGGGTAGGCCGGTGGCAGCCAGAGCTTCTGATTAATGCAAGGGCCAGAGTGGCACAGAGACGGGAGGGCACAGGGGTGTCTGCAGGCGGGACCCGACCACGGAGCTGCCCGGGAACGGCTGGGGGGCGGGTGCTTCCGCCAGAGGGAGCGGAGTCATACAAGTTGGACTGGAGTATTCATTCATTCATTCACTCCTAAGTATTTCTTGGGCATCTCCTGTGCACCAGGCCCCAGGCTAGAGCCTGGGTGGGTCAGCGACCGACAGACAAGGCCGAGCCATGAAGCCTTAGGGAAGGACGGCTGTGCACAGACGCAAACAAATAAATCAAAGAAGTGGCAGAGGCCACCTGCACAAGCATGGCAAGATTTTGTTTTTGTTTCTATGCAGTAATGAGGCCTGAACCCAGGATCTCTGCATTTCTTACTTTGAGAGCAAGTCTCTCACTAAATCAGCTGGGCTTGAACTTGGAATCTTCCTGCCTCAGCCTCCCAAGGAGCTGAGAGTACAGATATGGGGCACAGCTTTTTGATTTTGTTCAGAGATGGGACAGCCAGATGTTGTGAGCCAAGAATGCCATGGCTGGGGCCGGAGGGTTAGCTCAGTGGTTCTGGCGCCTGCCTCGCAAACGCAAGGTCCTGAGTTCGATCCCTGGTAACCACATACAATGCTGGGCGTGGAGACTCACGCCCACATACCACAGTGCTGGGCGTGGTGGCTCACGCCTGTCATCCCAGCACTCGGGAGGCAGAGGCAGGAGGATTGCTGAGTTCGAGGCTTGCCTGGGCTACATAGTGAGCTCAGAGCCAGCCTGAACTAAAAGCGAGACCCTGTCTCAAAAAAAAAAAAAAATGCCATGGCCACCGCAGGGCAGAACCCTCCTTACTCAGGCTGTTCTGCCCACAGGGTAGGAGGGTGCAGAGCAAGCCGAGGGCCCTGAGCCAACTCACACAGGAAGCAAGGCCTGGACTCCACGGGTGACGCTGTCATCTGGGCGCCGTGTACCCACGGGGAATGCTGAAAAGCTCCCTGCCCTTTGCTCACCCTTGAAATCCCTGGGCTGACAGGGTCCCGGACAAGCCGCAAACCCAGCGGGGACCCTTAAGGGAGGCCCACGGGCGCATGTCTAGCAACCAACCAGCAGGTGTCGCCCCGTCACCAGCCTGGAGAGCCCTGGGTCCGGCCAGGGAGGGCCCTGCAGGGCGGGCCCGAGTGTCGGGGCCGCGGCCCAAACCATTCCAACCATTGCCCTTTCATCCTTAGCCAGAGTATGTTTCAGAATTTACGGAGGGAGAGTCCAAGAGCCGGGACTGCCCCGGGACGCATACGCGCTCGGCCAGCGCTGTACCGCTGGGCTGCAGCCCCTTCCTTCTTACTTTTACTTTTTTTTTTTGCTTTTTGAGACAGAGTCTCGCTTTTGTAGTTCAGGCTGGCTCTGAGCTCACTATGTAGCCCAGACAAGCCTCGAACTCAGCAATCCTCCTGTCTCTGCCTCCCGAGTGCTGGGATGACAGGCGTGAGCCACCACGTCCGGCATTGTGGTATGCGGCGCTGATTGTTGGTGGACGTGAGTCTCCACGCCCAGCATTATATGTGGTTACCGGGGATCAGACTCAGGACCTTGCGCTTGCGAGGCAGGCGCCGGAACCACTGAGCTAACCCTCCGGCCCCTTATTTTTACTTTTGAAACAGGATCCTGCTAAACTGCCGGGCTGGGCTTGAATTTGTGCTCCTCCCACTCAGCCTTCCATAGGCTGCTGGCCGATTTCATATGCACCCCACGCCACATCAGTTCACTTCACTGCAGTCTTGTGAGTGGGTACAGCAGTTTTCCCTGCCATCTTACAGATGAGGAAACTGAGGCACAGAGCGGTTAAACACTTTGCCCGAGGTCCCTCACTGCAAAGAGGCAGAGCCCAAAGCCAGGCCCCAGGAGCGTGGCTGCCGCAGAGACTGGCGCGGGTATGACAAGCAGGGGCCACACCCTGTGTCAGGGCTGGGGGAGGGGGTCATGGCAGAAATTGGTACCAGGAGGAGGTGCCAGGCAAGGCTGGGGGAGAAAATGTGGGTGGCACCTCAGTTTAGCACACATGAGGCCCTGGGGAAAAAATGGACAAGCACATGGTATGACTGGGGGTCCCTGGTGCCAGCCAGACGGGTCCATGTCTGGGCTCTACGACCCCATGGTCCGGGCCTGTTCACCACGCTGCGTACTGTGGGTGACCGGCCGGAGTATCACGCAGGTCTCGTCCTTAGACGAGCCAATCCCAGCCTGCCTTGAGGACAGGCCCTGGGCGCCTTTCTCGAAGTGTGCAAGGAGCCACTTTGCACCCTCAGCTCGATATTCCCTGCTCTAGCTGGCCGGGTGGTGCCCGTCTGTGACCCAGCTACTAGGGAGGCTGAAGTGGGGAAATCTCAAGTTCAAGACCAACCTGGGCCGCTCAGCAAAACCATCTTAAAATTAAAAATCAAGCCAGGCGTGGTGGCTCATGCCTGTCATCCCAGCACTAGGGAAGCAGAGGCAGGAGGATTGCTGAGTTCGAGGCTTGCCTGGGCTCCATAGTGAGCTCAGGGCCAGCCTGAACTACAAAGCGAGAGCCTGTCTCAAAAAAAAAATTAAAAATCAATAAAGAGCCGTGGGTGTGGTGCACACCTATCATTTTGTTTGTGTTTTTTTTTAATTTAGAGTCTCACACTGTAGTTCAGGCTGGCCCTGAGCTCACTGTGGTGCCCAGGCAAGCCTCGAACTCAGCAATCCTCCTGCCTCTGCCTCCCAAGTGCTGGGATGACAGGCGTGAGCCACTATGCCTGGCACTGTGGTGTGTGGTACTGATTGCTGGGGAGCATGAGTCACCACGCCCAGCATTGTTGCATGTGGTTACCAGGGATGGAACCAGGGACCTTGCACTTGCTAGGCAGGCTCCGGAACTGGAATCACTGAGCTAAATCTCTGGCCTGTTTTGGGGGGCTTGGTTGAGATAAGGTCTCCATACATAATTCAGGCTGGCCTTGAACTCATAATGTAGCTCCGGCTACCCTCACACAGTGCTCCTCCCGCCTCAGCCTCCTGGGCTTACCTGCAATGCCAGCACTCAGGAGGCTGAGGCAGGAGCATCACTGTGTATCTGAGTTTGCTTGGGCTTCAAGTGCGTTCAGGGGCAGCCTGGACTACAGAGAGATCCTGTTTCAAAAGACAAAATGCAACCTCAACTACTCAAGGGCTGGGGTGTATTTCAGCGGGAAGGTCCTTGATTTGAACCTTAGGAACACAGAAAAAGCACTAATTTTACAGTATGTAGATTTTAGCTCAATAATAATTCTGGAATGTATTTTACATATGTGTGCCAGTGATGGTTTTGTGTTCTCAGGCGAGGCACCACTGTGCGAAGTTCTTGTCCCATGATTTTGCTTTTAATTTTAAATTATCTTTTTCGTGTGTGTGTGGTACCGGGGATCGAACTCGGGCCCTTTTTTTTTTTTTTTTTTGAGACAGGGTCTCGCTTTGTAGTTCAGGCTGGCCCTGAGCTCACTATGGTGCCCAGGCAAGCCTGGAACTCAGCAGTCCTCCTGCCTCTGCTTCTGCCTCCCGAGTGCTGGGATGACAAGCGTGAGCCACCACGCCCGGCCCTAAATTACCTTTTAACAAAGAAAAGCAGGAGGAGGAGGCTGAGAGGTGTGGAAATCACAAGAAAGCAGGGGCGGGAAGTGAGAGGAAGAGCAGGAAGGACATTCCAGAGGGTGGCGACCCCCCCCCCCCCGGAGTCCCCGCGCTCCGGCCGCGCTCCGGGAGGCTGAGGCGGCGCCGCCTGGGAAAGCGGACTCTGTCTTCCTGCGCAGAAGTTATCAGCCGGTGCAGCTAGGACGTGGCGCCCCTCGAGTCCCCCTCGGCGCAACCTCGCTTGGGCTCCCCGGGCTCAGCCCTCACCGCGGCTCCCCCAAGAGGAGGGAGAGAGAGAAGCGGTGCTTCGGCCTCGACGAGGCCCCGCCCGGCTGTCAGGGTGGACCCGGACCGGCGAGGCTCCGCCCTCGTCAGACGCCCGCGACTCGGAGGCAGCAGGGACACGATCCCGGCGGCCGGCTCTCCCGTGCCACTGTCTTTCCCTCCACAGACACCGGCCCGTGGCTGTTTTTAACCTTATAAACGTGCTCGGCGCCTTTCCAGTGCCGGGCTGGGGAGCACGGTCAGTATTGGGGGCGCCAAAGGAGGAAGCGGGTGGCCCTTTGTCTCTTAGCTCCCTCTGCGCCGCATCCGGGTCCGCTCCAGTTATAAGACGTGGCCTGGCGCGGTGGCTCATGCCTGTCATCCCAGAACTCAGGAGGCAGAGGCAGGAGGATTGCCAAGAGTTCGAAAGACCAGCCTGGGCCACATGGTGAGCTGAGGCCAGCCTGGACTAAATAGTGAGACTCTGTCTCAAAAAAAAAATAAAATAGGGGGCCGGAGATTTAGGTCAGTGGTTCCAGCGCCTGCCTCGCAAGCGCAAAATCCTGAGTTCAATCCCGGTTAACCACTTACAACAATGCTGGGTGTGGTGACTCACACCCACCAGCCATCAGCACCACACACCTCAGTGCCGGGCGTGGTGACGCACGCCTGTCATCCCAGCACTCGGGAGGCAGAGGCGGGAGGATTGCTGAGTTCCAGGCTTGCCTGGGCTACATAGTGAGCTCAGGACCAGCCTGAACTACAAAGGGACACCCTGTCTCAATAAATAAATAAATAAATAAATAAATAAATAAGTAAGTAAGTAAGTAAGTAAGTAAGTAAGTAAGTAAATAAAACAAAAGTTCCAACACGCGGGGACCTGTTTTAGGAGTGGGTGGACAAGCGTGCTTGGCCCCCTGGTGAGGTGGGGCCGTCGGATCCGGGAGGGCCCGGCAACGACTTCCAGAGCTAGCGGCAAGAATCCCAAGCCAGCTGCGCTTCCCAGTGGGGAGACCTTGGGCCGGTTACCCGACCTCTCTGAGCCCCCCTCGCAGCAAAGCGCGGCAGGCGGGCGAGGCCGAGAGCTCCGGGCGGGTGAATGGAGACTGGTTACTCCGCCCGCCCCGGTGCCACCCGCCGGTGCAGCCGGGCCTAAATTTAGCCCGGGAAGGGGCGGGACACCGAGGCGCGAGGCGAGGCCACGCCCCGCGCGGGGTCACCTTGGCGCGGGCTCGCGTGGGCCTGGCGCGCGCCGCGATCGGGTGGGATGGGGCCCGGCGGTCGCGCCTCGCGGGCCTCAGAAGCGCACCTCCCCCAGCCGAGGGCGGGGCCTCGCGGTCGGCTCAAGGAGAACCTGACCTTGGGGCGGGGGCGGGGAGGGTCTGGCCCCTCCCTCACACGCCGGCGGTGTGTCGGGCTGCAAATAGCCGCGCGTCGGTGAGTCAGGAGGCTGGAAATACCCCGGCTGCCCGCTCCAGAGCGCCCAGTCCTGGCCCTCCGGGGTCTTGGGGCGGGCTGGGGTGGCGCCCAGAGCTCCCCCAGCTGGGTGACCCGGCCGGTCACAGCCTCTCTGGGCCTCAGCCCCACCCGGTGAGCGCACCCCTCTGTGTCCCTTCACCTGGCCCTTGCTGGGCACAGGGCCTGGCACAGACCCAGGACTATCAGCATCTCGGGGATGAAAGAATAAATAAAGAAATGGCCGGGAGCTGGGGGTCGGGGTGCCTGGAGGAGCCCCCGGAGACAGCCCGGGCCTCCTGCGGGTGAGGGTGCAGGGCAGGAGGCAGCCCAGGGACCCAGCATCCTGGGGGCGCGCGCTCACAGGCGGGCTCCAGGCATCCGTGACAGTCTTTATTGTGTGCAGGCTCCCGCGGCCGCCCGCTCCCCCCAGGGCCCCAGGATGAGGCCGGGTGCCAGGGACAGAGGTGGGCCCACGTCTCCCTGGCTGCCCGACAGGGAACCGGTTCCAGCTCTTCCTGGGGCCCCTCCACCCCAGCAGGACACCGCGGACCGGGGTGCATGGATCCCGCGCAGAAAGAGGGAGTCCCGAGGCTCAGGGTGGGTCCACCCTCCGGACAGAGGCCAGGCAGGGCTCCGGGGCCTCAGCTCCCACCCGTGAGCCTGAAAAGCTGACCCACTCTCGGTGATGCACTCACTCCAGATACGGGGGGGGGGGCGCTGCGGGAAGGAGGTCGGTGCCAGGACCCCGTGCAGGGAGCGGCCGGAGGCGGGGCCTGTGTGGAGAGGTCAAGCCGCGCGCACCTGGAGCCACCCGGCAAGCAGGGGCCGCACGATTTCACTTGGTTTGTCACGAGCCAGTTGTATTGGAAAAACCCAGCTGTGCAGACGTGATGTGCCTGTCCGGGCACAGCTGGCTGGCTGGGCGCAGGGCAGCAGGCAGCGTGCCAGCTGGTCTGGGGCTTTGGATGGCAGCCGGAGGATGGGCGTTTTGCCCACGACCTTCCCTCAGCCTGGTTTGCTCCGCTTGGCCAGGGGACCCCCACTTCCTGGCTCCCCCACCCCTGGGAGGCTCTGCAGATCAGAGGGGGGACAGGGTGTCTGTCTGTCTGTCCTGCAGATCATTTGCCCAGAGCCCTGCCTGTCCTTGTTCCCGTCCTCGTTGGGTCTTTAGGACATGGCTGTCCCTGCCCAGCCCCTCGATTCTGAACCGGGAGACGCCACCTCTGCAATCTGGGGACCGTGTTGAGGTGAGGGGTCACCAGCCTGCCCTGGGCCGAGTCGTGAGCCCTAGTTTGGGGTGATGTCTGCCTGGAGCCCGGGGATTTGAGGCCGGAGTGGGGTTCGGCAGACTCGAGGCAGGCGGTGAGGGGGAGCGGGGTGGCAGGGGCCGGGTCCTCAGATTTTGATCTCTGTCCGGAAGGTCTGCTGGACGTGCTCTGTGTGCGGGTGGCGCCGTGCCCGGATGGTGAGGCTGCCATCTTCCCGCAGGGCGGAGGTCACCGAGGTGGGGTCCACGTCCTCCGGCAGCTGGCACTTGTGTGCAAAGGTGTTCATGACGGTGCCATCCGCTGCCAGCTGGGGAAGGGTGACCGGTCAGAGGAGGCTGTCCCCAGGCCTTTCCCTGCTCACAACCCCCTCTGCCCACTGGGCTCTGGGCATTGAGAGCCTCGGCCACTCGGACCCTCAGCCACGAGTGGGTTGACCGTGGCCCAGGCCACCCTGCCCCCACAGCTCCACCAGCACGAAGTGTCCAGGGGACTCTGAGGGGCTGAGTCACCGTCCGGCGGCAGGGCTGGCACATGCTGCCTTTGGCCCCGAGTCCTCACGCCCCTGGCAGGGGCTCCCGTGCCAGCTGGGGTGGAGCAGGATGCCTGAGTCACATCTCCCAACCGCAGCTGGCTCTGGTGACCCATAGAAGCTTTCCTGCCGGCTTGGCCTCGGCCTCTGCCCAGATGGAGGTCGCAGGGCTCCTCGGGATAACGCGGGGCCCGGGGTCCACGGTGGGGACGGGGCCTTGCAGGGCTTGTGGCCCTGGGTGCGGGCGTCCTGCTCAGGGAGGCCACGCGTTGTCCTGCCGGGAGAGAGCCCAGGGCAGCCTGTCTGCCTCCCCAGCTGCCTACCAGCTTGGCGGGGACCTGTCCTCACTCTGCCTCCCTGAGTGTCACCCTGGGGTCCTCCGCCCATGTCCCTCCTGCTTCTCCCGCCCTCCAGAGGCCCCTCTGTGGCTCCTGAGCTCCGGATCTGGGCCCCTCAAGGTGGAGAGAGCGAAGGGGGCCCCTGAGCTAAGGGGCCACAGCCCCCGGCCTGCCGGGGGGGTCGTACGGCAAAGGGACACTGCCCAGGACCTGGGGTACCAGGGTCAGAGATGCGAGGAGGGGACAGAGGGCCGGGCGGAAGAGCCAGGCCACCCAGGAGTGGAGTTGGGGCACGGGCCGGGCTCACCTTCTCGGCCCGAACCTCGATTTGGTTATTGGAGGTGGTGACAATGATGTCCTCTGGAGAGAAGTCTCTGACGTCCACCGCGAACTCGTAGGCATCTCCCAGGGTCTTGATGCCGCCCGGTGCCCCGGGGCGGGCTGCGGAGAGGTTGGCTGTGAGCCGGGCAGGGCCGGGGCCTGCACTCAGAGCCCAGCCCCCCCTGCCCCTGTCTTGGGAGGGGCAGCCCCGCCAGGAGCAGGGCTCTGCGCACGGGCACATCGCCCTCCGGCCAGGGCTCCGTGGGCCCGGGAGGAGTTGCACCTGGGGCCACTCGCCCTCAGGCCGCCTCTATCCCAGTGGTCACGTCTGCATGACAGTCGCGGTGGATGCGGCCGTGCGGCACCTGTCCCTGGCGCTGGCAGCCACAGCACCTTTGCCGATGCCCCGCGGGGACAGCCCCAACCCTGCGTGTGCCCACACTTGCCTGGGAAGGCCAGGGGCTCCGAGTGGGGCCGCATGAAGCCGCCGAAGTCCTCCGAAAACAAGCTCAGGGCCTTTTCCATGGGGGGGTCCTGGGACGGGAGGGCGCGGGAGGCCGCGGAGGAGGAAGAGGACGAGGAGTGGAAGGTTCGCTCCGCTCTGAAGGAGGAGGAGGTCCGGTGGCTCATCCACAGGCAGTGCTGGCCCCGTCCAAGCGGGCAGGCAGGGCTGGACAGGGGAGGGTGTGGGCACGGGCCTCCGGCAGAGCGTGCTGGGGGCCCGACCGCCAGCGCTTTATAAGGCCCGCCTGTCCCTGGGCTCGGGGCCAGCCCCTTGTCTGCTCGCTAAATTTAGGTCTCTTCAGCGCGGTCCAGAGGGGCCTGGCAATCTTCTCAGAGCACCGGGGCTGCTGACAGCCCACACAGGCCCTCGAGGGCTGAGCTCACCGCCCCGAAGGCCTCTGCCCCGGGCACACGGGCTGGATCCTGGCCCACTGACACTCGGGTGCTGGCTCTGCCCGGGACTGTGTGGGTTAGGCGTCTCCCCCGTCAGTCTGGGGGCTCCCTGGGGACGCCGGTGTCACCCCTTCGGGCCGGCGCACTGCGACCCCTTGAGGACAGGGTGGGTGCGGCAAACCCGAAGGGCCGCCGTGCCGCCCAGAGCTGTCTCCACTCTGCGTGGGAGACGCTGGGGCGGCCTCCTCCGTGGGGGGAATGTGCGGCGTCCCCTGCCAGTGCCCACGGGGACCAGACTCCGCCACGCTCCTGCCCTCGGAACGCTTGGGGGCCGGGAGGCGTGAGCTGGAGCCTGAGACAGGACTGGGCTTAGGCCTGACTCGGGGAGGACAGACGCCGGGGTCGTTGCCCCGAAAGACTGAAGAGGCCCGGTTCCCAGGAGCCGTCTGCCTGGCCTGCGTCATGTCCCCAGACAGGTGCCCCACCCCTGACTTTGGGGCGCCTCTGGCCGCAGACTGTCTGTGCAGCATGGCCCCGTCGGCCCTCTCATGGTGATACCAGACAGGAAAAGGAAGCTTGCATGGAGAGGGGCTGGGCCTCGAGTGGGATTCGAACCCAGACCCAGGTCCCTTCTTGAACACACACCTGAGGGGACAGAAGATACGGAGAAGCCCCTCCGCCACCTGCAGCTCCGCAGAGCAGATGGAAGCCCTGTGGGGTCGCGGCAGGTGGGGAGGCGGCTGTGTGTTCAGGCTGCAGTTTGGGACTCTCCCCCAAATCCTGCTCTTCCGTCCCCTCCCTGTTTGCTGTGCTGACAGCCGTCCAGGTGCGCACAGCACAGTCCTGGCCACGCCCTGCACCTGGCAGTGTGGCGTGGTCTTCGTGCGTGTGTGTGTTTGTGTGTGTGTGTGTGTGTGTGCGCGCTACTAGGAATCAGACCAGGGTCTTCACACGGAGCCACGGCCCTCTATTTGATTTGATTTTTTTTTTTTTTTTGAGACAGGGTCTTGCTTTGTAGTTCAGGCTGGCTCTGAGCTCACTATGTAGCCTAGGTGAGCCTCTAACTAAGGGCAATCCTCCTGCCTCTGCCTCCTGAGTGCTGGGATGACAGGCGTATGTGGTATTGATTGTTGGTGGGCATGAGTCTCCACGCCCAGCATTGTATGTGGTTTCTGGGGATTCAACTCAGGACCTTGAGCTTGCGAGGCAGACGCCGGAACCACCGAGCTAACCCTCCAGCCCCTTCTATTTGATTTTTATTTTGAGAAGAGTCTCGCTCAGTATGCAATTTGCCATCCGCCCGCCTCACCCTCCCTGAGGGCTGGATCGCGGATGGACGCCACCACACCCGGCTGGCCGTCCTGCATCTGGAGACTTCTCTGTGAACCTCCTCTTTCCTCTCCAGTTATAGCGCCCCCCCAGGCAGTGGTGCGAAGAGCACTCTGGAGTCTGAGTCCTCCCGTGAGGAGGGCTGCTCCCTCCCCTCTGGCTCTGGGGCTCTCTGCCTCCGTGGAAAGGGCAGGAGAGCACGCTGGGCCAGGAGGCTGGCTGGGTTGCTGGGAAGGAGCCAGCAGAGGGGTGAGAGGGGAAGCGGCAGGGCCCGCTGGGGGGCCCAGGAGCCCGCCGCCCGCCAGGGAAACAGGAGCCAGCAGCTAAATGCAGACACTCTGTCATTGCCGAGGGCCTGAGTCACTGCCCCTGGACCTGGCTCCCTCACCCCCACCCCCCGCCGGCGTCACCCACGCAAATGCGGAACCTTCTGGCCTCGTGGCCAGCAGGAACCTCGAAAGGTCATCGAGGTCATTCCCCAACTCCAGGCAAGGTCACAGGGGTGGGGTGCTTCAGCACTGACCCGGTCCTGGGGGGTGGGCGGTGCCCACCTGAAATCCCAGGACTCGGGGCTGGGAGGAGGAATGCAAGTTTGAGCCCGGCCTGGGCACCTTAGCAATCCATCGAGACCCTGTCTCAAAACAAGGGCTTGAGATGTAGCTCAGAGCAAGGCCCTGGTCCCGGTGCCCGCACCATGGCGGCAGCACGCACGGTCCGGCCCCACGACTCCCGAGGGCAGCCCTGCTCCTGGGCAGCTTTTCACAATGCAGTGTCCAGCGATTCTTCGTGGCATCTTGGCAAGGAGCCGGAGTCTGTGTCCCCTCATAGGGGCACCTCCTGGAGCTGGGCACTGCCCAGGCCTGAGCATTCCTGTGAGTCGGGCAGAGCCTGCTCCCCTGACTGGACAGAAGGGGAAACTGAGTCTCTGCATGGCAAAGGAGCTGGCACGGCTGAGCTTCACCCCTGGCATCACTGTCCTCAGCTGCATCACAGCTGCCTGGAGCTCACTACGGGCAAGAGAGAGGCAGGGCAGGGTGGTGCCCGGGGCCTCTTCTCGGCTCCCGTGCTCTCGGGATGAAGCCCAGGGGTGGGCGCGGGGGGCTGTGGGGTGGCAGAGCCGGCAGCAGGGCTTGGGCCGCACACAGCTGGCCACCCCGGGAGCCTCGCGAGGGGGCCAGAGCCGTGCAGTGGGCCGTCCCGAGTGACAGGCGCAGGGCTCCCGCTGCGACTGAGGGCCTGGCTTCCAGGATCTCAGAGCTCCCGAATCACGGAGACCCAGAGCGGTTTTCCAGAGGGCTCGTCTGGGGCGGGGACAGGGACAGGGGTCCCGTCTCTTTTCCGAATCTGGCACAGACCTTAGCCGTATGCCCAGAGCGTTGCTCTGCGGAGGCCTCCGGAGCAGGAAGGTCTGGCAGGGAAAGAGCGGCTGGTCAGCCTGTTGCGTGGCCTTGGGTGAGAGACGGCCTCTGTCCCTCCATTCATCTTCTGCGAGACCTACTGCTGCACCCCCCTTGCAGGGTGCGGCTCCCCACACACCGCACGCGCTCACGCCCAGCGCTGAGGCCCTCCCCTCTGCTGAGTGACACAGAGTGGCCCCAGCCAGCCAGATGATGTAGTTTGAGAAGGCGTAGGCTGAGACAGGAAGGTCTGGACATGAAGATCAAGTTCAAGTTCCTCACCAGGCTCTGGAGTCCTTTGCCCCTGGCTTCTTTTCTGCCCCTAAAAAGACAGGACTGTCCAGGGCCAGAGACTGTCCAGGGCCACTCAGTGGTTCTGGCGCCTGCCTCGCAAGCGCAAGGTCCTGAGTTCGATCCCCGGTAACCACATACAGTGCTGGGCGTGGTGACTCACACCCACCAGCCATCAATACCACATACCATAGTGCCGAGTGTGATGGCTCACGCCTGTCATCCCAGCACTCGGGAGGCAGAGGCAGGAGGATTGCTGAGTTTGAGGCTTGCCTGAGCCACACAGTGAGCTCAGGGCCAGCCTGAACTACAAAGTGAGACCCTGTCTCAAAAAAAAAAAAAAAAAGACAAGACTGTCCAGGCAGGAGCCGTGAGCAGTATTTAGGGTACATTTCTAGCCCTGCCCTGGGCCTGATCCTGGTTTTTGTTGTTGGTTCATGGTGATGATAGGTTATGTATTTATTTTTAGAAATGTTGCTTTTGGGGGCAGCACTGAGGACAGACCCCAGGGCTACCAGGTCCACAGCCCTTCTATTTTCTCTTTTGAGACAGGGTCTCATTGGGCTTGAACTTGCGACTCTCCTGCCTCAGCCTCCTGGAGTCCTGGAGTTGTAGCCACCATACAGCCAGCAAGAGCGATGATGTTTTGGTCTGGCTCTGTTGCTCAGGCTGCCCTCGAACTCCTGGCCTCAGGCAACCCCCCGCCTCAGCTTCTGAAGTGTCTGGTGCTATAGGCATGTGCCACAGCACCCAGCTCAGAGTCTTGCAATAGAAGCCTCACATTTCTGCAATGCTGTTTAGTTTTGGGTTTATTTTCAATACTAGGGATTGAATGTAGGAACTACACCCCAATCTTGTATTGTTGTTGTTATTATTATTTTAATTCTGGGTAGCACTGAGTTGCTGTTGGGATCACAGGTGGGCACCATCATGCCCGTGCAGTACCACAGCCCTAAAGCAGGGTAGTATGGCTGCCTGCCTGGGTTTCTGTGGGCACTGACAGCCAACCCCCCGCCCAGCACTTGGCGGACCGAGTTGTGACCCTCCAGCCCCCGCTGGCTTTCGAGTTTCTGCTCCGCCCCTCCCCCTCCTGTCTTTGCTGCTTTTCCGAACTCCGTGCCAGCTCTGAGGATCTTAGGCACTCGCCTGCTCCAGCCTCCGGCTCTGGGTCCCCGGGAGGCCTGCAGGGCCTGCAGCGGGGTTGGGTGCCCGCTCTGCAGGTCCCCACACTGCACCCCTTGGCAGCTGTGCCTGCAGGGCTTGGCTGACCCAGGCAGTCCTGGCTGGTTTGTCAAGGACACGCTCTTCAGGGCCCCGTGGGGGCGGGGTGCGTGCTGATTGGCGGTGCGCACCTGTCCAGGTGCCGGCACTACAGGAGAGGCTCTGGTCGCAGGGGCCAGTCGGAGGGTGGCCTGACAGGTAAGCGCCGGCTGGACTCGGAGGGGGCCTGCCAGGCCGGGCTGGGGTGGCCGCGCACTGGGGCCTCGGGAGGATCGAAGGCCTCAGCCTTTGCCGGCCCTGCAGCCCGAGTGGGGTGCTCAGAGCTGGGGCTGGGGAGCCATCACAGGTGCCACCTGTGACCCACGGGACCCAGAGAGGGGCCACCCTGGGATGCAGCCCAGCGTGCTGGGGCGGGGGCGGGGCTCGGATCGGGCCCTGGTCCTTCCTGAGCTGCTCTGCTACTGGAGACAGGGGCACCTTGGCCACTAGAGCCCCCGCCTCTGTGCGCACGCACACACACACACACACACACACACGCACATGTGCCCACACACGCATGCACACACACACGGCTCACCTGTCCATTGGGAAGGCGGAGGAGGGGACGGGCCAGAGTCAGGGAGCGGTGTGTGGTCACCGAGGGCCTGGGGCTGTCTGCTCAGCAGGGACCCATGGAGGAGCTGGTGGGGCTGCGCGCGGGGTCCCCGGGGAGCCCGGTGGCTCTCCGTGAGCTCTGGGGCCGGTGTCCCCGCGTCCGGCACGGCATCCGAGGTGAGTGCCACCCCAGCCCACGAGCTGCCCTCTCTCCTCTGCCTTACATCTAGACCCCTGGGTGGCAGGGAAGGAAGGCGTCGGCCCGCGTGCCCACCGGCCTGGTCTCCGGTGCCAGGTGTCTGCCTTCTGCATTTGAGAGGCAGAGCCCAGGCCTGGCCACCACGTACCGCTCCAGCAAGGCCTCTCCCTCACTCACTGTGCCAGGAGAGGGCCGCACCGGAGTGTCTCTAGCTGAGGGGCGGAGGGAGCCGGGAGCACAGGAAGGGCTGGTGCCCGCGGCCAGCGAGCCTCCAGGCCAGGCTGGGCATTGCTGGGCCTCACGGGACAGACAGACGTGGCCAGGCCCCGGGCTCTCAGTCGCACCCCGCACACGCACGGCAGCAGAGGATGCCGCCGCCCTGCAGCCCCTGCCCATCTGCGCCCGGTGTATGTCAGGAGCTGTGGCACCGCCCCGCTGCCACCTTCACCCGCCTTTGCCCGGGGCTGCAACCCCATGTCCCGTGCAGGGGCCCTGGAGTGGCTGAAGCAGAGGCTGTTCCGCGTCGGCGAGGACTGGTACTTCCTGATGGCTCTCGGAGTGCTCATGGCGTTGATCAGCTACACCATGAACTTCGTCGTGGCGCGTGTGGTCCGAGGTAACCGTCCGGGCACCCAGGTGCCCAGGGCTGTGCCCTCTCCCGGGCTGCCGGGTGGAGGAGGCTCTCACTGCTCCTGCTCCGCCTGGCCGCATGGCCTGGGCAGCGCCCGCCCCTCTCCGGCGTTGGCCTCTGTCACCAGCGCTTGCTGCCCGAGACTCCAGGCGGCAGCCGGAAGCTTCCTGCGCCCTTCAGGCCGCGCTGACCCGCGGGAGGGGCTGTCCTGGCCCCGCAGATGGGCAGGCCGCTGAGAGGCTGAGGCGCTTGCCCGGCAGGAAGTGGGCAGCGGAGCTCCTCTGGCCGCTGCCGGGGCTGGAAGTGGGCACGGGCGCCCCGCCGCTGACACCCACCCTCCCCAGCACACGGCTGGCTGTACCGGGAGGTCGGGGACGGCCACCTGCTGCGGTTCCTGTCCTGGACCGTGTACCCGGTGGCCCTGGTGTCCTTCTCCTCCGGCTTCTCCCAGAGCATCACGCCCTTCTCGGGAGGTGAGTCCGAGGCTGCCGGCCCCTGCCCTGTGGGCCCGCCGGTCCCCTCGAGCTGGAGGAGCAGGCTCGGGGCAGCCAGGGCTCCTGCCTGTGGCACAGCAAGAGTGCGGGATGTGGCCCGCTCTGCCCGACCCCCTGGCCTGTGCCGGGCAGAGCAGGCGGAGGCTGGCCGCGCTGCTGCCCTGGAGGCCCCCTTGGCCCTCAGCCTTGCTTTTCCGAGTTGGGTCAGGGCCCTGGCCGAGGGGGGCTCTGCGCGGACCTGCCACCCTCTGCCCCGGCCCGGCCAACCACCCAGGGTCCGGGATCCCCGAGCTGAAGACCATCCTGACGGGGGTGGTCCTGGAGGACTATCTGGACATCAAGAACTTCGGAGCCAAGGTGGTGGGTCTGTCCTGCACCCTGGCCAGCGGCAGCACCATCTTCCTGGGCAAAGTGGTACGAGCCAAAGCCGGCCTCGGCCGCGGGGCACAAGCCAGCTCAGGGTGGTTCTGGGGGTTGGGGGACGCTGCTGGCAATGGGATAGTGGGGAGGCCGTGCTGGACCCCAGGAGGAGGGGAAGCAGGTGCCCGCTCCCCCTCGTGTGTGCCCGTGCCCTCTGCCCACGCCTCGCCCGCAGGGTCCCTTTGTGCACCTGAGTGTGATGATAGCTGCCTACCTGGGCCGCGTGCGCACCAGGACCGTCGGGGAGCCTGAGGTGAGGGCCCGGGCCTGAGGTGACGACCGGGTGGGAGCCGAAGAGGCCGCCTCTGAGCCCCCGACCCGTCCCCCAGAACAAGAGCAAGCAGATGGAAATGCTGGCGGCTGGGGCGGCAGTGGGTGTGGCTACCGTCTTCGCAGCCCCCTTCAGCGGTGAGGCCCCCTTTAGCCCTGCGCCCCTTTGGCTCCCTGGCCCTGCCCTCCTGGCTTCCGACTGACCGCCTCCGCCCGCCGCTGTGCCCGGCTGAGGGGCAGCACTCGTCCTGGTCTGGGTGGGGGCAGGGGCAGGTCTCCTACGTGTTTGAAACCTGTTCCCAGTGTGGTCAGCGAGGCCAGTCCTCTGAGCCTGCTTCTTCAGGTCGGGGTCATAGTCCTGTGGCGGTGCAGCGGGAGGCTGAGGCAGGAGGCTTGCCCACTGAGGGACTTAGTGAGACCCTGTCTCAAAAAGAGAGATAGAAGAAGGGCTGGGTGTAGCTGTGTGTGGAAGCCCTGGGCTCAACCCACAGCACTGATGAAACGAGCCAGGGCACCCCGCCCCGGGGCGCAGGCCGTGCGCTCCCCGCTTCAGCTTTGGGCCAGACTGGCAGGTGGCCCTGGTCGTCCGGTGCCGAGAAAGCGGGCCAGAAAGGCCGCGGCGGCGGCCCGGGACCGCGTGACCTGGGCTCTCTGACCCGGCCCAGGCGTCCTGTTCAGCATCGAGGTCATGGCCTCCCACTTCTCCGTGTGGGATTACTGGAGGGGCTTCTTCGCCGCCACCTGCGGCGCCTTCATGTTCCGCCTGCTGTCCGTCTTCAGCAGCGAGGAGGGTGAGCCCCCCGCCCCGCCGCCCCTCGCCCTGACTCCCAGCCGGGGGGCTGGGCAGTGGGGCTGCTGGGGGCATTTGGGCGCTGCCCGGCGCGGCCTGCCCGGTGCTCAGTCTCGGCCCCACCTCCCCAGAGACACTCACTGTCCTCTTCAAGACCACCTTCCGGGTGGAGGTGCCCTTCGACCTGCCCGAAATCTTCTTTTTTGTGGCTCTGGGGTGAGCAGGGTCCTGACAGCCCAGTTGGGGGTGGGGCCCCTCAGGCTCCCCTCACTGGGAGCTGAGTCCTGGCCCACGCTGTGCCCAGGGGCATCTGTGGCGTCATGAGCTGTGCCTACCTGTTCTGTCAGCGCACCTTCCTGGGCTTCGTCAAAAACAACCGGTTCATCTCCAAACTGCTGGGCACCAGGTGTGTGGGGCCCCGGGAGACCCCTTCCTCCGGCTGAGCCCCCGGGGGGGGAGGAGGAGCCAGCCTGCCACTCACCAGTGCCCTCTGCCCAGCAAGCCGCTGTACTCCGCCCTGGCGGCCCTGGTGCTGGCCTCTGTCACCTACCCCCCTGGCGTGGGGCGCTTCATCGCCTCCAGGGTAAGGGGCTCTGGGGCGGGGTGGGCCCTAAGGAGGTCGCTGGGGCCTGCAGGGCGGGGCTGCTGACAGGGCCGGCCCTGCCCAGCTGTCCATGAGCCAGCACTTGGACTCACTGTTTGACAACAACTCCTGGGCGCTGGCCACCCGGAACTCATCCCCGCCCTGGCCCGCCGAGCTGGACCCCGAGAACCTGTGGCTGGAGTGGTACCAGCCGGAGTTCACCGTCTTCGGGACGCTGGCCTTCTTCCTGCTCATGAAGGTGGGTACCCTGCTGTGGGAAGCAGCTGCCTTCTGGGCGTGGAGCCTGGCCCAGCCCGTCCAGCCTCACGGCCTGCTCTGAGCCCTGCCCAGTGGGGTCCCAGGCAAGTGGCTTCGGCTCTTAGAGACTCACACTCATCAATTTCGAAACAAGTTATTGGAGCATCCTGTTGTATGCCTGTAATTCCAGCACTTGGTAGGCTGAGGCAGGAGGATCACAAGTTCAAGGTCACCCTGAACTCCATAATGAGACCCTATATTAAAAAACCAACAAGCCGGGCGTGGCTCACACTTGTATTCCCAGCACTCAAGAGGCAGAGGCAGGAGAATTGCTGAGTTGGAGGCTTGCCTGGACTACATAGTGGTCCAGGGCCAGTCTGAACTACAAAGCAAGACCTTGTCTCAAAAAAAAAAAAAAAAGCTGGGCGTGGTGGCTCACGCCTGTAATCCCAGCACTCGGGAGGCAGAGACAGGAGGATTGCTGACTTCGAGGCTTGCCTGGACTACATAGTGAGCTCAGAGCCAGCCTGAACTACAAAGGGAGACCCTGTCTCAAAAAAAAAAAATTTAGAGGCCGGAGGGTTAGCTCAGTGGTTCCGGTGCCTGCCTCGCAAGCACAAGGTCCTGAGTTCTATCCCCGGTAACCACATATAATGCTGGGCGTGGAGACACGCCCACCAACAATCAACACCGCATACCACAATGCCAGACGTGGTGGCTCACGCCTGTCATCCCAGCACTCGGGAGGCAGAGGCAGGAGGATTGCTGAGTTCGAGGTTTGCCTGAGCTACATAGTGAGCTCAGGGCCAGCCTGAACTATAAAGTGAGACCCTGTCTCAGAAAAAAAACAACAGAAAACTTAGTCACTGATGTCTCTCACCTCTGCCTTCTGCCCGCCCAGTTCTGGATGCTGATTCTGGCCACCACAATTCCCATACCCGCTGGGTACTTCTTGCCCATATTCGTCTATGGTGAGCTTGGGGTGCTGAGAGTCAGAGCGGTTCTGGGGTGCAGGGGTGGGGCGTGGCTCCTGGGGTGGGGTCCAGGGCTCGGCTGCTTCCCTTTACCCTGAGTTTGTGGCAGGAGCAGCCATTGGGCGTCTCCTAGGGGAGGCGCTGTCCGTGGCCTTCCCGGAGGGCATCGTGGCCGGAGGCGCGGTCACCCCCATCGTGCCCGGGAGCTACGCCCTGGCAGGTGAGTTTGGGCGGTGCTGCGGGCAGGCACTCCACAGGCTCCCTGGGTCAGCTGGGCGCTCCGCAGGGCGGGAGGCGCCCCGGGCTGCCCGGCCTGCCCCTCCCCCCGCAGCCAGCCCCCCCAGCCCCGCCGCCCCCTTGACCCCTGGCTCGTCCCTGGTGGCCCGCCACGCCCAGCAGCGTCCAGCATGTGTTCTCTGGTGCTGCCCGTCCCAGCCTGGGTCCTAGGGCGCCCCTGTGCCCACTTTGCCCTGCCTCGGTTCCCCAGGGGCGGCGGCCTTCTCGGGGGCGGTGACCCACACCATCTCCACGGCGCTCCTGGCCTTTGAGCTGACCGGCCAGATCGTGCACACGCTGCCCGTGCTGATGTGCGTGCTGGCGGCCAACGCCATCGCCCAGAGCTGCCAGCCCTCCTTCTATGACGGCACCATCATCGTCAAGAAGCTGCCCTACCTGCCCTGGATCCGAGGCCGCCGCATTGGGTGAGGCTGGTGTCCAGGAGGGCGGGGGTGGAGCCCAGAGGCCGTGCCACTGTGCTGCCCGTGCTCCCTGGCACCCCACGGCCCCCTCCCCGCTGCCCTTACTGCGTGTGGGGAGCTGGGGCGGAGCTCGAGTGGGGCCTTGAGGGTCCTCGGACCCCGTGGGGCCCAGTGGCTCCGTCCCCGGAGAGCCCAGGCCGGAGGCTCTGCGGGCTCCGGGTCAGGCCCCGGCTCCACCCGCTTCCCCGTCTGAGACGTGGGTGCGCGTGGGAGGCTTCCGAGCTGCCCTTAGGTTTGACTTCGCTGTGTGACTTTCCTCCCTGTGGCGTTTTCCTGCGAAGACGAGGGGTGGGATCGAAGGAAAGCAGACAGGGCCGGGCGGTTCTGAGCCCGCGATCACTCGGCCTGGCTGGCAAGGACCCTGCTTGTCCTGGGCGCGGTCTTCTCCGGACCCTGGGTCTGACGGCGTCACTCTGCCACAGCTCCCACCCCGTGACCGTGGGGGACTTCATGAACGCCACCATCACCACGCTGGCCAAGGACACACCGCTGGAGGAGGTGGCCAAGGCTGTGACCTCCACGGACGTGGCGGAGTACCCCCTGGTGGAGAGCGCAGGTACTGCAGGAGGACGGGCTGGGCAGGGCAGGGCCGGCAGCGAGACTCCGGCCCATGGGATCCGCGTCAGGATCTAGACCTGGCTTTGCCTCTCTGGGCTCGCGTCGCCTCCTCGGTGACATGGACACAAGATCCTCCCCCGTTGGGGCCGGCTGGCCTGGCTGAGGGAGGCTGGAGCGGCGTGTGGGCACCGTGGCGGCTCCTGGGATCCAGGACCCAGGCCCTGTGCGCCGGGGGCTGGGAGCTGCTGGGGTCTTTCAGAAGCCACTCGGGCCCGGCTTCTCCCTGCTGCCAGGACTAGAGCTTTGAAAGACAAGCGGAGGATGGCTGCGGTTAGACGCCAGGACAGCCGCGGGCTGCGGCACACTGTGACCCCAGCACTCTGGGGCCTGGCGGGGGGGGGGGGCAACTTCGAGCCCAAACCTGGCAATTTAGTGACACTGAGTCGCAGAAACATCTAGGTAAATAACTAAGAAGGGCCAGGTAAGTAGCTCGGGGCAAAGGTCCTGGGCTCGAGGCCAGGGAAGTCCCTGGGAAGGATCTAACCAGAGGCCCTTCCTGCCCGTCGGGGCTACTGCCCGCCCCTGTGTCCCCTTTGTGCACAGGAGACCAGGCACACACTTGGCAGCCATAGCAGGACCAGAGCCGGGTCCCCACTTGCCCTGTGGGTAGGTGTCTTGTGCAGTGGGGAACCCGCACCCCCGATAGGCGGCCCCGGGGCACCCCGGCAAGGCGCGTGCTGTCCAGGGAGACGACCCCAGCTCAGCCCTCAGCTTTTATTTTACTGGGCGGGAGGAAAAGACACCAAGGCAGCTCTTCGAACCGCTCTCCACGCCGCCCCGGGCTCCGTGAGCCCCGCGAGCCCAGGCGTCCCTCCCTTGCTGGCGGAGCTGGACGCAGAGGAGGTGACACCAAGGTCACCGTGCAGCTCCTGCGAGGCTCGGGGGGACCAGGAGCGAGCCTCCTCTGCCGCACTTCCTCGTGCCTCAGTTTCCCCTCCGGAAAATGAGCGGGAGGGGTTGGGACAGACCACAGCCTCCTCAGAGACAGGAGCGCCGCTTGTGGTGCGTCCAGCGTGGAGGAAACACAAACCCCTCCGTGACCGCCTCTCTCTGTCTGCTAGAGTCTCAGGTCCTGGTGGGCACCGTGTGCAGGGCCCAGCTGGTGCGGGCCCTCCTGGCCGGGCCACCTTCCTGGGCTCGGGGACAACAGGTGGGTCCTGGAGAGGCCACGTGTGGGCGGCAGAGCGGCGGCTCAGAGGCGGCCAGGCGGGAAGCGCCGGCCCAGCCCCCACCGTCCTTCTGCACCCCCAGAGGCGTCTCCAGGACATCCTGGACGAGGGCTGCCCCACCACGCCGGTGACCCTACAGCTGGCCCCGGACACCACCCTGCACCAGGTACCGGGAGGGACCCTCGGCTCCAGCTTCTGCCCTGCACCTGGCTGTGTCCCCCACGGGCATGTGGGCACTGCGGCTGCCACCTGTCCCTGCCAGGGTTGTGATGCGGAACTCAGGAAGTAAGGGCTGAGGGAACAGAGCCTCTGGGTGGTTAAAAGGATCCCTGGGCACAGTGGTGCTTGCCTGATCCCAGCTAATCAGGAGGCTGAGGCAGGAGGATTACCACTTCCAGGGGTCTCAAAATAAAACGGCCTGGGCGCTGGGATCTAGCTCAGTGGTTCTGGTGTCTGCCTTTCAAGTGTAAGGTCCAGAGTTCCATCCCTGGTAACCACACACCACAATGCCGGGTGTAGTGGCCCATGCCTGTCATCCCAACACTCGGGAGGCAGAGGCAGAAGGATTGCTGAGTTCGAGGGTTGCCTGGGTACATAGTGAGCTCAGGGCCAGCCAGAACTACAAACCCTGTCTCAACAGACCAGACCAAAACAAAACATGGTGAGGTTGTAGCTCAGTGGTTCAGGCTTGGGATTCAATCCCTACCAGAGCCCCCAGGAAAGTCACCAAGGCACCCGTGGATTTCAGCTTTATGTCCCCCACATTCTCGCTGTGTGGTCTTGGACCAGTTACTTAACCCTTCAGGACAGAGCGTGGCCCGAGAGGCCTGGGAGAGGCAGGAGCGGGCAGGAACCGAGTGATGCGCTGGGGGGGTCCTGAGGCCTGGCCGTACTCCTTGAGCGGACTCTGGCGACCCCTAGCGGATGCACTAAACACCGCAGGCCATGTTCCTGTCTTTCCTCCGTCCTGCCGACAGAGGGCGCTCCCCTCCCTGCAGCGTCTCCTATCCACCCCCTCCAGGCACACAACCTGTTTGAGCTGTTGAACCTTCAGTCCCTCTTCGTGACGTCGCGGGGCAGAGCTGTGGGCTTCGTGTCCTGGGTGGAGGTACCAGGGTCTCGAGGGCAGGGCCGAGCAGAGGAGCTAGTGGGGGCCACACCTTCCCAGAGTGTGGGGCCTTACAGGACTCGGATGAGCCCCATTTCTTGCCCGGTTGTGACTGTCTGGCTGTCCTCACTTCCTCCCCTGATGCCCTGTCTCCACTGCAGCTGAGGAAGGCGATTTCCAGCCTGACAGACCCAGCAGCCCCGAGGTGAGCCAGCCTGGTGCCTGAGGCCCTGGCGATTCTCCTCACTGCACACCCTCCAGCACCAGTTCAGCCTGGGCTGCGCCAGGGGAGGCTCCCAGTCATGTGTCACTGTGCCGGCCCGGAGGCCCCGGTTACTGCCTTGAAGGACAAATCCCGGCGTGGCAGGAGCCGGCGACCTCGTGTGGGCATCAGCCACGAGGAGTCCCGGTGGCCTCCCACCCCAAACCTCAGGAATAAAGCCTGTCCCAGAGCCGCCTGCGACCGTCTCTGCCAGGCGTGAGCCCGGCCCTCCCTGGCCTCCTGCCCCGTTCCCTTCAGGGGTGTGGGGTGGGTCCCGTCAGGGCCCGGCTCGTGACACTGTCGTCGCTACGCTGGGGGCAGCCCTGCTCCTGGCTGAGCTGGGTCACCGGGGAAGCGGGGTGCCACCTTGGCCGAGGGCTGGGGGACGCTGCTTCCCAGCAGGGCCCAGGCCGGACTCGTCAGGACGCAGCCACCACTTTACTGTCACCAGAGAACCGAGGAGGACTTGGGGTGCTTGGAGGGGAAGACACTCCTGCAGGAGGGAGCTGGGCACCGAGGAAGCAGCTCCACAGGGTGAGGGACAGACAGACACTCCAGGGACAGAGCCCTGAGGGTGCTTAGCTACCGGAAGAGGCTGCCCCCTTCGACAGGACAGGCTCATGGGAGGGCTGAGCCGGACCCAGGCAGGTCCCTGGTCCGGTCCAAGGGCACCTCCTGGCCCCAGCCACGGTCTGTCTGCCTGGGGACCCGGCTGGCAGCTCCCCTGGGCACAGTTGCCCTGGCATCAGCAGAGTCCTTGAGCTGAGGAGGATGGGAGCCCCGGAGGCCAAGGAGAGAGGGTGGCAGTGCCCGGTGGGGCAGGTCCACAGTGTGGTCCATGAGAGGTGCGCCTGAGGCCCCGAGAGGCCTGGTCCCAGGGTCCCCCGCGCCAGGCCGGTGAGGTGCGGGGCCTTCGTTCTGCTCAGTTATAGAACACATCGTCCTCCTCCTCCGAGAGGGAGCCGCTGTCCACCGAGGGCAGGGAGCCCTGCAGCGGGGCCCCTCCAGCGGGCGCCGGGCCCCCAGGCAGCCGCTTGCGAGGCTGCTGCTCCGGGCTGGGGTGCTGCAGGCTGGCAGCCATGACGGCCGGCTCGGCGGACGACAGCCAAGGCCCAGGGGAGAGGGCAGGGGGCGGGAAGGCCAGGGCGCGGTCGGGAAGGCCGTCCGGAAGGTAGACGCGCTCCAGGTCTGCAAGGCAAATGGTGTGCGGGAGAGAATGGGTCCTGCGCCACGCTGGGGCCGCTCCGGGGTGGGCCAGGGACAGGGGGCCTGGCTGTGCTCCCTGGGCCACGGCTGAGCTGTGCGGCCACGACCTCTCCGGGCCTAGTCTCCTCGTGGCAGGGACTGGAGCCAGACCGTACTCGGACCCGGGCCATGGTGGCCCGCGGGCTGTGCCCTCCCTGGCCGGGATGTCTTCCAGGGCCAGGCATGCTGCCACGTTCCCTAATGACTCAGGTCCTAGAAGGGAGGGGATTGGCTGGGCATGGAGGCACAGGCTTGTAATCCCAGCACTCTGGAAGGCTGAGGCAGGAGGACTGCAAGTTCAAGTCCAGCCTGGGCAATTAATGACTTAGTGAGAACTTGTCTCCAAATAGAAAAAGGGCTGGGAGTGTGGCTGGGTGTGAGGGCCCTCGGTTCAATCCCAGCAGCGCAAACTTTTAAGGAAGAAAGAGAAGGAAAGAGGGAAGCGTGGGAGGGGCCGTGGTGCCCGGTGGAGACTCCAGGTTCTGGCTCTGCCGCCTCTAGCTGCGGCTGGGGTGACGCCGGCACCTCTGTGCCTGCGGCTCCTTATCCGCAGCTGGGACCTGCCCTCGGGCTGTCGTGGGGACGCAAGGGCGGGCACCGGAGCAGTGTGCCGGGCAGTGGCACCAACTCCGCTCAGGCTGTGGCCTGGTGAGCGCCGAGGACGGCCCTGCACGACGGGGGGGGGTGGTTTGGGGCGCCCAGCTGCCCTACCGCGGTCCTACCCCGGAGCTGGTCAGGGTCCCGGGCGCTGTCCTCAGGGCGCAGCTCCTCGGCGTCCGGCGAGGACCAGGCGCTCAGAGTGGCCTCCGTGATGGCGAACTGCTCAGCCACTCCTGGGGGTGCGGCGCGGGCTCAGTGCGGACCGGTGAGGGCCAGCCCCGCCCCGCCCCGCCGGCCAGCCCCGCCCCGCCCCGCCGGCCCCGCCCCGCCCCGCCCCGCCCCGCCCCGCCCGCCGGCCGACCTGCGGCGAAGCGCGCCTGGCGCAGCTCCTCGGGCAGGCGCCGGTACTGCTCCTCCTCGGCCGGGCTCGGCGCCCAGCTTGCGCGCGGCGCGCTCCAGCCCTTCCACTCGATGAGGTGCGCCACGCGGCCCCGCGCCATGGCCGTGGGCTTGGTGATGTGCTCCTTGATGCTCTGCACCACGCCTGGGCAGGGACAGGGCTGACGGCGCCGCCCGGGGTCCGCGCCCCGCCTGTGTGTGCCGCCCGCACCCCACAGCTACGCGCCGCCCGTGCCGGAGGCCTCGCCGCACCCACGCCCTGCCTCGCCAGGCCGACTCTCCTATGCCAGGGCGCCCCCAGCTCTGGGCCTCTTCGCTCAGGTGCCCGTGCCAGGCCCCAGCCCCAGGAAGCGGCCTGCTTCCCCCTCGGGGGGCCGTGCGCCCCTGCCCCCCTGGGCTGGGAGCAGCCAGAAGCCGGGAGGCAGGGCGGGGCTGGGCAGTGGAGGTCGGGGTGCGGCGGGACAGTCGGAGGGCCTCCATCACCGGGCTGGGCACCAGCAGCCCCCGTAGGGCGGCAGAGGGCCGGCGCCGAGGCCCGGTGACTGAAAGCCAGGCTGGGCACAGTGTCAGCAGCCACCGCGGCCGCAGGACGGAGGTCAGCGGTGATGTCAGACCTGCCGCTGAGGAAGGGCCCCGACTGGACCGTTAGTCCAGGTGGAGACAAGGACATACCCAGGGGCCACTGCAGGGACCCGCTGGCGACAGGCAAGGGTGGCATGGGGAGGGCGGGGCTCAGAGGGCAGCGGTGGACAGAGGCCTGGGGAGGGAGGGGCTGGCAGGACGACTTAGCGTTTCCATTAACTATGGGGGAGAGCACAGCTGGGTGTGAAGCACAGCTCTGCTGAAGCCAAGACGACAGAGGCCATGAGGGTTGGCATGTCTGCGACACAGGTCAGAGCAGGTGCGGGCACGCGCCTGTGATCCCAGTGCCCTGGGCGGCTGAGACCAGGTCAGGGCTAGCGTGAGCAATTTAGTGACTTAGCAAGACCCTGTCTCGAAAAATAAAAATAAAAGGGTTAGGGGTGTGGTTCAGCGTGAAGGCCCCGTACTGCAAAACAGAGAGACAAGGGGATCCGCAGGGAACACGGCGGGCCTGGGGCGGTGGGAAGGACGGAAGTGAGGCAGCGGGGAGACCGGAGGGCGGGTGGCTTGGAGGAGGAGCCCAGGCCCACGGGGGCCGGCATGCCCAGCCCCAGCCCAGCTGTGCCCTCCCCAGAGGGTGCCTGTGCCAGCTGGAGGAGCCGTCCTGGAGGAGTGAGGCTGCCCAGAGGAGACAAAGGCCCAGCGAATCTGGGACTGGGAGCCGCCCCCGGGCTTCCTGGCAGTTTAACCCCCAGGAGCAGGAATCTAAAACACGCGGGACCTGCACCCAGAGAGCTGGAAGCTAGCGGGCCGACTCTCCTATGCCAGGGCGCCACCGGAACCTACCCACAAGGGACGAGGTGGCGAGGGCTGCCACGCTGTAGCTGCTGGTGCAGGCTCTGGAGTCCGACAGGTAGCTGTGAGTGGTCTGGAAGCACGTCTGCAGGCGGGCCGGGGCAGGCAGGTGGGGGCGTCTTCACCACCACGCCCGCCACTGCCCAGCCCGTCCGCGCCAGGGAGACCGACCCAGGCCCCGTCCCCAGGGCAGGCAGGACTGTGGCACAGCTGGGCACAGCCGCGAGAGGGCAGTGGTGTCCACCAGGGCCTTCGCACTGACCTGCCAAGGATCCCAACAGAAATCCAACTGTTTGTCCTAGAGCAGGAGGAGAAGGAGAGTCGGGTGGGGCCTGGCACAACACGGGCACAGTGCCTCTGTGTGCGCCGCATCCCCTACAAAGCTGGAGTCATGATACCAGCCGGTAGCTTTGGGCCACCGCTCTTGGGGACCCGGCAGCAGCTCCCTGCTGGGCCGGCACAGAGAATCCAGCCCTTTCCCGTCAGGAGCGCCGCGCTGCAGGCGCTTGGGTCCTGGGCTCCTGGCCGAGCGCCTGTCTTTGGGGCTGAGCGGACTTGGGCGGGTGGGAGCCCCTGGCTGACACAAGCCTGGTGCGGCCCCCCCTTGACCTGAGCTGCAAACTCCAGGGTCCCTGGATCCACAGGGTGAAGGAGAAAAAGGAGCTGAGAATGGTTTCTGCCCCTGGGGGCGGCTGTGGGCGACAGGCAGGAAGCAGGGACAGGCGGGAAGGACGGTGCTTACCTTACCAGTGACGCGGTCTGCGGCGGCGGTGGTGGGGTGGCTGGAAGGCAGGTCTGGGTTCAGGGGCTCCATGCCCCGGGTCACGGGGCAGTCCTGGTGGGCACTTGTGAACAGATCTGGAGTAATGACAAGGCAGGAACGCTGGGCGCTAGCCAGAGGAATACGGGGGGGGGGGAGGGGACAAGTGGAAGCAGGAAAGGAGGAAGTCTAATTATCCCCGTTTGCAGATGGTATATACAGAATATATACAGAAAGAAACTAAAGACATCACCCATAAGCCACTGAATTGATAAATGAATTTGGTAAGGCTGTAGGATACAAAATCAATATATAAAAATAGCTCTTTGTTAGGCACCAGTAGCAAACTTGCTGAGAAAGAACTCAAGAACACAATCCTAGTCATAGTGAGTAAAATAACAGTAGTAATAATAATGATGATGATGCCAGGCATGGTGGCACACACTTACAATCCCAACACTTGGGAGGCTGAGGCAGGGGGATTGCTGTGAGGCCAGCCTGGGCTACATAGCAAGATCCTGTCTCAAAAACAATAACCCTAACAGAATAACAGCAACTGATGCCGGACGTGGTGGCTCATGCCTGTCATCCCAGCACTCGGGAGGCAGAGGCAGGAGGATTGCTGAGTTCACGGCGGCTTGCCTGGGCACCATAGTGAGCTCAGGGCCAGCCTGAACTACAAAGCGAGACCCTGTCTCAAAAAGCAAAAAAAAAAAGAATAACAGCAACTGATAAAATACTAAGGAAGCGAATGATCATCTATAATGAAAATTATGAAATACCGCGGGGGCGGGGGTGGGGGTGGGCACAATCCCGGGAGTCCAAGCGCCCAGCCGGCTCTTCTCCATGCACCTCATGGCCCAACTGGTTTGCTGATACCCCGGAAGCTGGCTTCTGGAGTACAGTTTGAGGACAACTACAGATTTTTAAAATAAAAACGATGACTGTATTGTGGCAAAATTTCAAGGTTCTAAGGGACCATATGCTCACTTTTCACCTAGTAGCTCACTGAAAAACAAATGAGTAATGAGCCCACTGATACATAGCTAAGTTCTTAGAGCTCTACTGGCTCACGTATAAAAAGCTTTCAAACATCTAATGACTTTAAAATGACTATATAGTTCGCGGCGGCTTGCCTGGGCACCATAGTGAGCTCAGGGCCAGCCTGAACTACAAAGCAAGACCCTGTCTCAAAAGCAAAAAAAAAAAAAAAAAAAAAAAGAAATGACTATATAAAAGTATGAAGAAATATATTGATGTCTTCAACATTTTAAGGGCTAGTTCTTAATTTGATACAAATAACATGGTGTATAATGGGGTGAGGTGCTTATACATTCAACAACAACTTTTCAGAAGGAAGGGATTTTGAGAGAAGGATAAAAAGGGCTTTAAAAAATCTTCATGGATCGGGAGGCAGAGACAGGAGGATTGCTGAGTTCGCGGTGGCTTGCCTGGGCACCATAGTGAGCTCAGGGCCAGCCTGAACTACAAA
>PVIC010020001.1:0-23861 GCA_004025085.1 Thryonomys swinderianus | reverse complement strand
TGACTAAGTCCATCATATTAGCCAAGACAATACGCATGTCCTGTTTAAGAGTAATCTATAAAGGCAGTAAAACAGGCTATCACTTCCAAAGCAGTGTCTGGAGTGGGACTAATAGGAAGAGAAAACACAAAGCTTTACCCAATCTGACGGGAGACAGTAAGGAAAAGAATGAAATAGCAAAACGCAAAACATATAATTAATCACAGTAAAGGTAAGTGGACAAAATTCATAGGTTAAAACCAGATGCATAAATATTAAGATACAGAAACGTTGGAAATAAAGGAAACAGAAAACCTGTACTAGGCAAATTCTAGTCCAAAGAAAGATGGAGCTGCAATGTTAATATCAATTAAAATGAGCTTTATTTTTCATTTCCAGATTAAAGAAAAGAACATCCTCAGCCCCATCTCTCACACAGAAAGCAGCTCTGGAGCATGGACAGGTTGCATTAAAGATAAAATAGCTGGGACCGGAGGGTTAGCTCAGTGGTTCCGGCACCTGCCTCGCAAGCGCAAGGTCCTGAGTTCGATCCCCGGTAACCACATATAATGCTGGGCGTGGAGACTCACGCCCGCCAACAATCAACACCGCATACCACAGTGCCGGACGTGGTGGCTCACGCCTGTAATCCCAGCACTCAGGAGGCAGAGACAGGAGGATTGCTGAGTTCGCGGTGGCTTGCCTGGGCACCATAGTGAGCTCAGGGCCAGCCTGAACTACAAAGCGAGACCCTGTCTCAAAAAGCAAAAAAAAAAAAAAAAAAAAAAAACACATTCAGACATGTCCTAGTTAAAGCATTGAAAACTGAAAGCAAAGAAAAAATCATGAAAGTAGGCAGAAGGGAAAATATACATAAGTAGAGTGAACAACCCTGATCACATGACTGAATTCTCAGTAGAAGCCATCAGGGCCAGAAAGAAATTTTTTTTTTTTTTTTTTTGAGACAGGGTTTTGTTTTGTAGATCAGGCTGGCCCTGAGCTCACTATGTAGCTCAGGCAAGCCTTGAACTCAGCAATCCTTCTGTCTCTGCCTCCCGAGTGCTGGGATAACAGGTGTGAGCCACCACGCCCGGCACTGTAGTATGTGGTATGGATTGCTGCTGGGCATGAGTCACCACGCTCAGCATTGTATGTGGTTACTGAACTCAGGGCTTTGCTCTTGCAAGGCAGGCACCGGAACCACTGAGCTAAATCTCTGGTCCCAATTTCTAACATACACATTGCTTTATGCTTTTATTTTAAAATCAGTTAAGAGAAGAAAAAATATCATTTTACACTTCCTCTTATAATTAAATAATTATTTTTATTGATGTCTGGATTTTTTTTTTTTTTTTTTTTGCAGTACTGGGGATCAAACTCGGGCCTTTGTGAGTCCAAGGTTGGAGCGGTACCACTTGAGCTAAATCCCTAGCCCGTTTTTGATGTCTGTTTTGCATAACTTATTGTTTAAAGTCACTTCTATAGCCTGAAAGAATTCTTTTAATAGTTCTTACAAAACCTTAACCTGAGTTCTTACCTCAGGTTAAAGAAAGAAAGACAGAGAGAGAGAAGGAAAGGAAATAAGGAAGGAAGGTAGGAAGGTAGGTAGGAAGGAAGGAAGGAAGGAAGGAGGGAAGGAAGGAAGGAAGAGAACAAAAAAGTTACAAAGAGGGGCCGGAGATTTAGCTCAGTGGTTCCAGCACCTGCCTCGCAAGCTCAAGGCCCTGAGTTCGATCCCCGGTAAACACATACAATGCTGGGTGTGGAGACTCACGCCCACCAGCAATCAATACCACATACCACAGTGCCAGGCATGTAGGCTCACGCCTGTAATCCCAGCACTCAGGAGGCAGAGGCAGGATTGCTGCATTTGAGGCTTGCCTGGGCTACATAGTGAGCTCAGGGCCAGCCTGCACTACAGAGCGAGACCCTGTCTCAAAAAAAAAAATAAATAAAAATTACAAAGAAAAAACTCACCAGGCATGGCAGTATATACAATACTCCCAGCACTTAGGAGACTGAGGCAGGAGCAGCACTATGAGTTCAAGGCCACCCTGAACTATAGAGTCAGACCCTGTCTAAAAAACCAACAATAGCAACAACAACAAATCCCAACACCTAATTATCTCATTTTTTGTTTATTTGGCAAAAACAAAATTTTTTTTTTTTGCGTTTATTTCTGAAAGCTAGCTTTGTTGGGGTTATGGATGGGGGGTGCTGACAGCATTCTGACAGCATTCTTGCCTGTTGGCCTCCGTCGACTGTGTGGAAGCCAGTGCCCTCTGGGATTCTTACAAGCAAGGAGTTGTTTTCCTCCTGTGGTTTCCAAGATTTTCTCTTTGTCTTTGGTTGTTGGTATTTTTACAACAACCACAGATGTATCTGTGGCCATCTTTGCCTTTTTCCTACATCTTGAGCTCCCCAAACATGTAAATTAATGTTTTTCAATAAATTTGGGGTTGAGTCATTATTTCTTGGAACATTTGTCTGTTCCCTTCTTCTTTCAACTCTGGCTTCGCACATTATACTCATCGTCTTGCTCGGTAATGTCCTATATTTCTCAGAGGCTGTGTTCAGTTTTTCTTTCCATTTTTTTGAATATTAGTTCTTTGGATTCATAATCTCTGTTAGTCTGTCATCACATTCACTAGTTCTTTTTCCAATTTAAATCTGCTTTTGTAGCTGGATACAGCTTCTAATTGGTACAAGCTTCTAACTGGTACAAGCTTCTAATTGGTACAAGCTTACAATTTCAGCTACTTGGGAAGCCGAGGCAAGAGGATCACAAGTTTGAAGAAAGATTGGGAAACTCAGGCAGACCTCTTCTTAAAATTTGTTTAAAAGAAAGGCCTGAAGATGTAGGTAGGTAGATGTACTCTGTATGTAGAGTACTTGTTTAGCATGAACAAGCCCCTAGGCCTAATCTCTAGTATCACTACACACAATAAAAGCCTGTGATTTAAATTTATGTTCAGGGCCGGAGGGATAGCTCAGTGGTTCCGGCGCCTGCCTCACAAGTGCAAGGTCCTGAGTTCGATCCCCGGTAACCACATACAATGCTGGGCGTGGAGACTCACGCCCACCAGCAATCAATACCGCATACCACAGTGCCGGGCGCGGTGGCTCACGCCTGTAATCCCAGCACTTGGGAGGCAGAGACAGGAGGATTGCTGAGTTCAAGGCTTGCCTGGGCTACATAGTGAGCTCAGAGCTAGCCTGAACTACAAAGTGAGACCCTGTCTCAAAAAAAAAAAAATAAAATAAAATAAATTTATGTTCAGTGCTGACCTTATAGAGAAATCTGATTTGGTTTACAGCCAGAAACGTGGAAAGAATTAAGCTTGTAAACCAAGGTGCTACTGTACTATGCTGATCACCCCCAGAATTTTCATTTAGTTCTCTGCGATCATTTCTATTTGGTAAAACTTTGCCATCCTGTCTACCTTCCTTTACTTCTTGAAGTCTAGCTCCTTTATTCTTTTGTTTCTGTGGTGCTGGGAATTGAACCCAGGGCCTCCCACAGGCTAAGCAAGGGTCTCACCTCTGAGCTCCCCACCGTTCCTCTTCCTTCCCTTAAGGTCTGCGCGAGGCTCCTGAGGCCTCCACACGGAGCTCTCACGACAGTCACCCTTATACACAGCCTCCTGCCTGCGTGTGAGTCACTTTCTCCTGCTTATTTGCCTCTCTCGCATTTTTCTTGGGAAACTGGCCATTTTGGATAATGTACTATAGCTTGATACTGAGGTCCATAACTTATTCTTTGCTTATTTACTTTTCCGTGCTTGTCAGATTTTTCTCTACTGTGCACTGAACTCACCCACTCCTTGACTGGGTGGAATTTTTTTTTTTTTTTGAGACAGGGTCTCACTTTGTAGTTCAGGCTGGCTCTGAGCTCACTATGTAGTCCAGGCAAGCCTCGAACTCAGCAATCCTCCTGCCTCTGCCTCTCAAGTGCTGGGATGACAGGCATGTGCCACCATGCCCGGCACTGTGGTATGTGGTATTGATTGCTGGTGGGCGTGAGTCTCCACGCCCAGCATTGTATGTGGTTACTGGGATCGAACTCAGGACCTTGCGCTTGCAAGGCAGGCACCGGAACCACTGAGCTAACCCTCCGGCCCTGACTGGGTGGAATTTTTAGCACAGTTTGTTCCACCCTGGAAGAGATAGGCCTCTGATACTACTTCTCAGGGCAAACCTAGGGGACCCCCTACAGATTCCCTGGGGTGATGAGGGCTCTGTCTGTCTTTCCTTCCTTCTTTCCTTTCTTCCTTTCTTTAAGAGGGTCTCGCTTTGTAGTTCAGGTTGGCCCTGAACTTACTATGTAGCTCAGGCAAGCCTCGAACTCAGCGATCCTCCTGTCTCAGCCTCCCAAGTGCTGGGATGACAGGTGTGAGCCACCATGCCCGGCATTATGGTGTATGGTACTGATTGAGGTTGGGCGTGAGTCACCACACCTGGCATTGTGGTATGCGGTTACCGGGATTGAATTTGGGATCTTGCCCTCTCAAGGTAGATGCCGAAACCACTGAGCTAAATCCCCGGCCCATCCATCTGTCTTTTCTGACCAAATCTATCAAATCCCACTGACTGCTCATTGCTCTACTGTTTTAACATTGTCCTGAGCATAAACAATCTCACAGAACTAGCCAGTCGAACTGGCTTCGCTTGAACACCCAGAGGTCAACCTTTTAAGAGCTGCTCTGACCCAGTGCTGTCCCTTCCTGGCTCTGTCCTGAAAACCAAGCCAACCTAGTGTGATTCTGCATTTGCGTCTCAATGAGTCCCCTGACCTACTAACTGTCGCTCCTCATAGCCTGGGACGTTCTGAGAGCTTCAGCCTCGTCAGGCTGTGCTGCCCTGAAGCCCGCTGCTCCCGGAGGAGACCCAGGACCTGTGTCCTAGGCTCTGCCTCGCTCCCTGGCAGACTCTCCACGCCAGGGCTCCGGAGCTGGGGCATGATGTGGTCCAGCCACCCTCTCAGTGGCACCGTGTTTCCCAGCTGGGTGCTCCGTGGGGGAGGCCCTGGTTCCGAGCAGGCTCTGGACTCCCTGGCTTCCTCTCCACCTGGATTCTCTGTCCCATAAGGGGATGGGCCCCGGTGTCCCCAGAGGTGACACATCCAGTACCACTGCACTGGGTGAAGTGGGAGACCCCGCCTCCTGGACACGCTGACCCGCAACACTGGGCAAGCAAGGAGTCGCTGGGGGCAGGATGATAAGCACTCGCTTCCGGCCCCTCCTGGGCAGAGAGCTTCCAAGGGTGTGGGCAGAGGAGCCGGTGTTCCTGGCCACCCCAGGCCGTAGCAGAATTTCCATCTTGTTGCGCTCAGGGTGGGGAGCGGGTCTCAGCTCAGAAACCACAGGCTCTCGCTGTTCTTACCAAGTTCTAGTAGGCTTTTGTGTGCGAATGTTTATTTGCCCTTTTATGAGTCTCAGCGCCAATTCCAAAGGGTGCCTGAGAGCAGCGGTGGGCAGAGGCCCCGCCCCCACCTCTGGCAGAGGAGCCTGCGATGGGGAAACAGCCCTCTGTCATGGCAGCAAGTCCAGCCGCCCGGTCCCAATCCTAGCTCACTTTCAGAAGCCTGGGGTCTGGCCTGCACCCCCGCTTCCAGTTCCGCCGAAGCCCATCTTTCTCTTGTTGGGAGATAAATACCAGTGCGCCAGAGCTGGATGTGGTGGCACATGCCTGTAAGCCCAGCACTCTGGAGGCTGAGGCAGGAAGGTCACCTAGAGTTCAAGGCCAGCCTGGGCTTCATAGGGAGATCCTGTCTCAAAAGAAAAAGGAAGTACAGTAGTAATAGCTGAGCGTTACTATTAATTCTGTAAAGCATTTGAGGGTGTCTGATAGGGAGCCTCAATACAGTATTATTATCAACATATCCTCCCATGTTTTTAAAAGTTTTTCCTCAATATAAACTTTTTTTTTTTTTTTTTGCTTTTTGAGACAGGGTCTCGCTTTGTAGTTCAGGCTGGCCCTGAGCTCACTGTGGTGCCCAGGCAAGCCGCTGCGAACTCAGCAATCCTCCTGTCTCTGCCTCCCGAGTGCTGGGATGACAGGCATGAGCCACCACGTCCGGCATTATAAACTTTTTTTTTTAAGACAGGGTCTCACTTTGTAGTTCAGACAGACCCTGAGCTCACTCTGTAGCCCAGGCAAGCCTGGAACTCAGCAATCCTCCTGTCTCTGCCTCCCGAGCACTGGGATGACAGGTGTGAGCCACCACGCCCAGCACTGTGGTATGTGGTACTGCTGGTGGGCGTGAGTCACCACAGCCTGTATTGTGGTATGTGGTTACCAGGGATTGAACCAGGGACTTTACGCTTGCTAGGCCAGTGCTGGAACCGCTGAGCTAAGTCTCTGGCCCCCCCAGTATAAACTTTTTTTTTTTTTTTTTGAGACAGGGTCTCACTTTGTAGTTCAGGCTGGCCTTCAGCTCACTATGTAGCCCAGGCAAGCCTGGAACTCAGCAATCCTCCTGCCTCTGCCTCCCGAGTGCTGGGATGACAGACATGAGCCACCACGCCCGGCACTGTGATATGTGGTATTGATGGCTGGTGGGCATGAGCCACCACGCCCAGCATTGTATGTGGTTACAGGGATCGAACTCAGGGCCTTGCGCTTGCGAGGCAGGCGCTGAAACCAAGCTAAATCTCCAGCCCCCCATATAAACTTTTAATGAGTACATATTAATTATGGAAATAGTAAGCTTCAACATGCTGTCTTCTCACATCCACGTGACACACTTTGCCATGTCCAATCCTCTAGGTATCTCTGTTTTAACAGTAGTTGTCCTTTTATGGAGAGATCCTGGATGACTAGACTTCCTAAGGTTTCTGCTGTGCCTTCCATTGCTACCCCCCCCCCCTTTTAAAAAAAAAGGCCTCATTAAATTTCTCAGACTGGGCTCAAACTTGTAATCCTCCTGTCTCAGCCTCTCAGAGTGCTGGGATCAGAGGCATGTGCCACCAGGCCTGGCTAGCAGTTAGCCTTCTGTTCCGTGTGCCATTAATCCACCCATCCTTCCAACCACAGAGCAGGTCCCAGTGTTAGTCTCACCTTACAGACAGGAAAACCGCAGCACAGAATGGCTAAGTATATTGTCCAGATCACACAGCTCCTGGCCCCTGAGGTCTTTGATGAGCCAGAGCCAGGGTTGATGACTCGAGTTTCTTCTCTTAATCCCTTCACTGTAAGGCAAGGATGCAATCCCTGTGTGGACTGGAGCCTTTCTGTCCTACTCCAAGGCCTGGAATAGCATCTGCCGCCTGCAGAACAAACAACAGGACCCCAAATTGGAGCTGGGTCTCCCCTCCTGGGTCCCCCTGGGGTGTGGTGTGGTGGGAACCGTTACTTGGGCCTAATCAGATGAGTTCAGAGGCCGCAGGCCTTACAAGAGCTTTGGGCCCAGGGCATGGTGAGGCTGTGCCAGGCAGAGGCTGATGCCAGGGAGGGGGGCCAGGCGCCAGGAGGCAGAGAAGGCACCCTGCCACTCCTGGCCAAGTGCGGCTGGACGCCCATGTCCTCGACATTGTGGGCAGAGGCGCCGCGGGGAGCTGAGCGGCAGTGCTAAGCCCGAGTTCCCATCAGAGGCCCGGCTGGCATTGCCATGTCAACAGGCCCTTCCCGTCCCTCCTCGGCTCCTCCTGGATCTGAGCCCAGGGGCTCAGCCCCAAAAGCTGCCTCTGCCACGCCCGAGGGAGGCTGGACAGTCGGGACCGTGTAGCCAGGACACAGTGTGCTTAGGCCCCACGAGGCCACTTTTCCAGCAGGTCACATTTTCCCACCTTGGCTGACCGGGGGACATGGAAACCTGGCCAGGCCAGGGGGAGGGGCAGGAGAGGGGAGAGGTGGCCTTGACCTGCTCTCTCTCCTCCCAGGGCCCGGATCTGAAGCGGGGGTGTGAAAAGCGGGAGTGGGGCCAGGCCTGGGAGGACCGCGGCTCTCGGCACAGCGGGGCCCTGTGGAATGTGCAGTTCTGCGCCCCGACACCACAGCCTGACTTGGGGGCCCCAGAGTCTTTGTTGTAAGCCATCCCAGGACCCCGCGGCAGACCCCTGGGCACTGGCTGAGGGGTCTCCGCCCTCCTGAGCCCCATTCGAGGCTGCCCTAAGGTCCTCTTCTGCGTCAGTTCCCGCTGCTGTCAGATCACAGAAGGCCTCACAGGCCCTGCGATGTCATTCGGGTGTCTCTCCCCACCCCGGTCTCCCCGCTGGCTGCCTGCCGTGGCCTCCTCCATCTTGGCTTAGTCTCAGACCCTCCTTAGGTCCCATCTCCACCTGGGGCCGAGCAGAGGGACCCAGCCACTCCGTGGGACACGCGCTCTCTCAGGTCGGGGGCAGGCAGTGGAAACTTGGTCCTGAGCATGTCACACGGCGTGACCAAGGGTAGCTAGCGCGGGAGGCTGGCCAGCTCTGTTCTGTGCACGCATGTGCAGCATGCCACGGGGCTATTTTTACCCATGCTGAGGAAATAGCATGATTTATGTGAGGCCTGGTCCCCTCCAGGCCAGGGTTATAAATACACCTGGCCTCTTTCGTTCACTTGGAGAGGAAACGCAGGCCTGTCCTGTGTGGCCTCTCCCTGCTGTGGGCCTTTCTGGGGAGCCCATCCTGCAACCGAGCCCTGCTCACCTGGGTCCCTGGGGCCTCAGTGTGAGGAGGTAACTCTGCTCAGGGCCAGACAAGGACTTGAATGGGGGTTCACACTTCCTTCAAGGGACAGGAATGGATAACAGGAAGGGGAAGTAGCCCCTGGCAGGAGATAGGAGTGGCAGACTGAGAGAAATCTCGCTTCTTTCCCAAAGTCTGGATCTGACCATAGCCCTCTCCTGGAAACAGCCAGGCCAGAAGGAGAAGGTGCTTGATCTGTCAGGGATGTTTGAGCCCAGGAGTGGCCCCAAGGACAGGCAGCCATAGCCTGATGTCATCCACTTTCTGTGGGGCATGGTTCCTTACCTACATGGTCAGGGCACAGCTACCAACAGCAGCTCCAACCACTGCTCTATCTCTTGTTCACAAGCCAAACTCAGCACAGCATTCAGGCCAGAGAAAACAGACACCCGAGCCCCACACTGCTCAGGTCGAGGACTGGTTGCTCATGCAGGTCCCTAAGAGAGTCCATCTGCTCGTAGCAGTCAGTTATCGCTGTGTAACAAACTGTGTAAAACCCAGAAGCTTGCAGCAGCAAGCACTCATTTCTCATTCATGTTTTTACTAGCCATCAGACATGACTCAGTCCACAGGCAAGTCTAAGATGAGGCCAGAGTTTGTCATCCTCCTTTGTGGGCCAATGTGGAACTGGGACTTGTGGATCACATAGGCAAAGACAGCAGCCCAGGATACCTGGCCCAACACACCAGCACGTGGCAAAGCTCTGCCCTCAGCCCGTTGGCCCAGCAAACCACATAACCCAACATGAATGAGTGGAACAGGTGGAAAGAGGGCCATTTACTAATAGTCAAATCCACTGATCCTCCATCTCATTCTGTACTATGATTTTCCTTAATTATCTCATTCTCTAGGGTTTAAAGCCCTGAATTTTAGGTGGTCACACAGCCAGCCAGAACAATCTCTGTTGTCTTGCAGCTATGTGGTTATCAACCAATTCTGGGCAGCTGGTTAAGAATCAAAGTGTTGGGCCAGAGGGTTAGCTCAGTGGTTCTGGCGCCTGCCTCGCAAGCGCAAGGTCCTGAGTTCAATCCCCGGTAACCACATATAATGCTGGGCGTGGAGACATGCCCACCAACAATCAACACCACATACCACAATGCCGGACTTGGTGGCTCACGCCTGTAATCCCAGCACTCAGGAGGCAGAGACAGGAGGATTGCTGAGTTTGTGGCAGCTAGCCTGGGCACCATAGTGAGCTCAGGGCCAGCCTGAACTACAAAGCGAGACCCTGTCTCCAAAAAAAAAAAAGCAAAAAAAAAAAAAAAAAGAATCAAAGTGTTGAGCAGGGATTTAGCTCAGTGGTTCCGGTGGCTGCCTGGCAAGCACAAGGTGCAGAGTTTGTTTCCCTGTACCACATATGACAATGCCGGACGTGGTGGCTCACATCCGTAATCCTAGCACTTGGGAGGCAGAGGTAGGAGAATTGCTGCGAGTTCGAGGCTTGCCTGGGCTACGTAGTGAGCTCAAGGCCAGCCTGAATTACAAAACGAGACTTTGTCTAAAAAAAAAAAAATCACAGCATTGCCTGTCACCTTCTGAAAGTCTTCAATATGAAGACGTATATCCCTTTGCCTGTGCCTTCTTCACCTCTTCCTTTACTGCATTGCTCGGAATGTGGATATGACAGCTGGAACTGTAGCTGCCACCTTGGGCACAGAGGTAAACAACAACAAGAAGCATATTCGAGGGATGTTTAGTGAGCTGGAAAGAGATTGGATCCCTGAGCAATTGTCAGTTCCGCAGAACCTTACACTATCGAGCCCCGGGCAGACATATTCCAGGTATCATCCCAGCTGGGGAGCCATACCACGGCTCATATCCCTTTTGATCGTACTTATGGCCTGGTTCCTGCAGAGTGATGAGCTGGGCAGGGAGAACGCTGACTCGCAGGGAGCAGAGCAGACTCAGGGATTTCCTGGCACTGGGGCCTCCCCTGCTCAGGGAGCTGAGTCTCCCAGCCTCCAGCTGAAATGAGGACAGAGAGGGAGGAGGGGCTGCAGCGGGCAGAGGACGGGGCCGTAAGAACTCTGTCCAGCCACGTTACCCATGAGCTGCACGGAGTTGCGGGGTGTCAGACTCCGGAGGGATTTCAGGGAGAGGTGGCAAGTTGGCATATGAGAGGCGGAGGTCACGGGTAGGGACAGGAAGTTGGTGCTGGCTTCCCTAGAGGGCTGAGGTGCAGCTCAGAGGCAGTGCTGGCTGGAAGCGTGTGAGGCCCTGCCCCGTCCCTGTCCCCGGGACCAGAGACAGATAAACTGTCATAGGGAAGCTGAGGCAGGACTAGAGCCACAGGCAAGGTCGGGTGCTCACGAAGCCTGTGCCTCTGTCCTCCAGCGCAGAAGGCCACCGAACCCTGCTGACTCGAACCCCAGCCACCCGCCCACCTTCACTGGGTTCTGTGTGGAACCAGGACAAGTAGCTACGGATACTGGGCCTCCTGGAATCGCGTGGGATCGCGCAGTGGCTTCACACTGCTGAATTCAACCTGCTTTACAGAGATGTGTACTTCTTTTTTTATTTTTTGGCTTTGGTTTTGTTTTTCTTGAGACAGGGTCTCACTGTGTAGTTTAGGCTGGCCGCAAACTCACCATGTAGTTGAAGCTGGTCTCAAACTCACAGCAATCCTCCTGCCTCAGCCTCCCAAGTACTGCAAGTATAGGCCTGTACCACCCAGCTCTGGTGAGTACTTCTTTTAAGGGAAATAAAGCTATCAGAAACCATGAAAATACATTCCCAAACTCCATGGGACTGAAGTCTGGAAAACACTCCTCAAAAACAAAAACCTTAGGGCCAGAGGATTAGCTCAGTGGTTCCAGGGCCTGAGTTCAGTCCCCGGAAACCACATACAATGCTGACTCACGCCCACCAGCAATCAATACCACACACCACAGTGCAGGGCGTGGTGGCTCACACCTGTAATCCCAGCACTTGGGAGGCAGAAACAGGATTGCTGAGTTCGAGGCTTGCCTGGGCTACATAGTGAGCTCAGAGCCAGCCTGAACTACAAAGTGAGACCCTGTCTCAAAAAAACAAAAAACAAAAAACAGCTGGGAGTGGTGGCTCACGCCTGTAATCCCAGCACTCGGGAGGCAGAGGCAGGAGGATTGCTGAGTTCGAGGCTTGCCTGGGCTACATAGTGAGCTCAGAGCCAGCCTGAACTACAAAGCGAGACCCTGTCTCAAAAAAAACCAACCAACCAAACAAACAAAAACCTTAGTTTATAAGGGTGCGTTAAAATGGCAAGGGACCACTGCAAAAGCAGTTTCTCATTACAACCAATAGGGTAACCCTTAGACGTATGTCATCAGTGAGCCAGGCGTAGGGGCACAGAGGCTGGGGGACTGCGGCAGGGGGATCACAAATTCGGGTCCAGCCTTGGCATCACAGGGAGACCCCGTCTCAAAAGCAAGACAACAAAATAGTTTTGGTTTAAAGGAAAATTCAACATTTAAATTCTCAAGGAATCCAGAGATCTCTCTGAATAGATCCTCAGACCTTCCTTCGGCCACGTGCAGGGAGACCCCAGGGCAAGGACCACTTCCCCCGTTCCAAAGATTTCTATTTCCTTTCTGTAAGAAAGGAAAGAACAAGCACTCGGTGAATGTTGACAGAACGAAGAATGAAAAAAAGGCAAGGTCCAGGCAGTGGGGAGGGAGAGGCGAGGCCAGGTGTCAGCTGAGGGGTGCTGCTCCCTAGAGCCTGTGGAGTGGCCAGGGCTAGATTTCATCAGGTGGCCAGAGGGGATGGTGAGGGTGGGGCGGTGGTGGACGGTAGATGGACAATGGATGGGTGAGTCTTCTCGGGGCAGAAAGACACCTCTGAGGGGTGTGGCCTGCCCCACGGCCCCTCTCTGCCGCTCTCGCCCCAGCAGCCCAGGGCAGGCTCAGCTGGGACCTGCAGGGCCAGGGATCTGGGGGAGCGGGGGCCGGTGGTCCTCAGCCCAAATCCTGACCCCTGGAGGGAGCCAGGTCCTCCCTGGCCTCATCTGACAGAGCAGAGCGACCTCCAGACTGACGCCTCTTCCAGGGAACGGGGTCCCGGGCCTCCCGCCCGACTCCACGCAGTGCCGCGGGGCCTCCACACGGACAGGGTGAGCCCGTCCCGCGCCCCGAGCGCTCACACCATAGGTGCCGGGCGGCTCGGCGCGGACCGCAGGCCCCTTTCCGCCCTCGGCGCTGTCTCCGGCCTGGGAACCCCCGCAGCCCCGGGCTTCCCTGCAGGGGGCGCCGCCCACAGCCCGGGCAGGGCGCCCGAACGCACAGGCCCTATCCCGGGTCGGGCAGCCCTCGTCCTGGTCCTGCAGCCTTGCAGCGGCCTCGGCTGCGGGGCTGGGGTTGGGGAAGGAAACCCCCAGCACCCCCTTTTCCACTCCAGGCCTCAACTTCTCTGTATTTGTTTATTTACCTTGGAAAAGGCCCCACAGCCCAGGCAGGAAATGGGCCAATTCCAGAGGCCGGGCGGGAACAAGGAGCCACATTGTGCTGGCGGCCGCCGCCCGCGGGAGCTAGGCTGGGGAGCCGCGGGCCGGGCAGGAAAGAGGCTCAGGCCGAGGCTGCCAGGCGGGGAGCCAGCCCCGTGAAAGGGCTTCTGTGGGGGGAGCGCCACGGGGCTTCAGAGGCGGGGCAAGGAGTGAGGCAAGGTCCCCGCGTGGGGCCGGCCTGGTCATGGCTTAGGGCCCACCTCGTATTGTCCTGTAAGCTCAGCTGGATGGAGAACCCCAAGGTGCCTAGCCCTGTGCCCCAGCTCCTCGTGGGCACATCCTACGCTCAGGGGCATCCCCTGCCCTCAGCCTCCCTCAGGAGCCAGGCAGCTGGCCGCAGGCTGAGACAGGACAGCAATGAGCTGGGTCACTGAGACCAGGGCTGGACTTGAGGTCCCTGTGAGGGGGGCTGGGGCCTGGCCTCCCCCCATGGATGCCAGCGTCCCCATGGGCTGTGTCTTTCCCTCCGCCTGTCCCCACTGCCCGCCACTGCCTGTTTACGCGAGATTCCTCCAGTCCTTCCTCCCCTGGGCCCTCGGTGTTAAGTGCAGGCCTGATGATGTCACCGCCCTAAAGGTCTCCAAAGACTTCCTGCTCCTTTCTGGGGACAGCCGCCCCCAGCTGAGGGGACTGAGTGTGGTGGAGGGAGTGAGAGGGGTCCCCAGCACTACACTTTGGACACTTCTCATGACCCAGCCTTCATCCGGAAGACAGAGTTACAGGGGCCCCAGGAATGCGGTGAGGCCCAGTGACAGGAAATGGGCACTGCGGCCCCTGGGGCTTCTGGGACTCCCTTCCCAGCTGAAAGACACTCCCCGTTCCCCTTGGCCGTCCTTCTCTGCCCCCTGGTCAGGCCTAGGACTGGCTTGGCACCGAGCTGCCGGCCCAGGGCGAAGGCAAGAACCCCCAAGCGGCCTGACCCTGGCTGGTGTCTCGAAGCTTCTCACGGGCAGATCCGACCCATGCCACCCCCAAGCTGGCATCTGACTTCCTCAAAGCCTGGTGCACCCCACACAGGTTGTCACCCTGACTACTGTCACAGGCTGAATCTGCCTCTCCTGTGTCCCTGAATGTGGTCATAGTAGGTGCTCAGTAAAGGGAGGGGGGAAGCTGGGGAGTGTTCCCAGTGCAGACAGCTGATGGCTTCCAAAGGCAGCGTGTAAAGACGGCACTGCACCCACATTAACCTAGAGCTTGAATACATTCTTCCCTAATGCTGTAGGATTATTTTTGGAACTAATGTCCATCAAAAAAAGAAAATGAAGAACCAAGGTAATTTTCAAAATAAAGAACAAAGACCAGGGCCGGGGATTTAGCTCAGCGGTTATGGCGTCTTCCTGATAAGTGCAAGGTCCGGAGTTCGATCCCCGGTAACCACATACCACAATGCTGGGTGTGGGGGCTCATTCAAGCCTGTCATTCCAGCACTCAGGAGGCAGAGGCAGGAGGATTGCTGTGAGTTCGAGGCTTGCTTGGGCTACATAGTGAGTATGGGGTCAGCCTGAACTACAAAGTGAGACCCTGTCTCAAAAAAAAAAACAAAAAAAACCAAGCACCATTTGTGGTGGCCACACCTGTCCTCCCAGCCCTTCGGAGCTGAGGCAGGAGGATCATGAATTTGAACCCGGAGTGGGTAACTTAGCAAGACTGTGCCTTAAAATAAAAGCACTAGTGATGTAGCTCAGGGTGAATGTCCTGGACTCAATCCCTGTACTGTTAAAAAAGAAAGAAAGGAAAGAGAGGAAGCAGGAAAACTCAGATCCTGTCCGCGTGGATACAGAGGGCCACCGGGGCCTACTGTCAGAAGGCCAGAGATCCAGACTTGCCCACTGAGCCGCCCTGGGCGGGAGAAGAGACAAGGACTCTCACCTTGGCTTTGTGCTCTTCCTGTGCATTTCCGGCCTGGGTCGTTCCCCCATGGTGCTGGGGACTGAGCCCAGGACGTCATTTGTATTTAGCTAGAGCTCCACCCCCGAGCTCCCCCAGCTCCCTTTTCCTCTGTCAATAGTAAAATAGAAGATACAGAAACAGAAGCATTCGAATGAAACCTGTCCTCTAAGGAACAGCCAGGGGTCCGCGTTGTGTGCAGCAGCGCGCTAATGTCCTGAAGCTCCGCCTGTGTCTTGGATCCTGACATCTTCTCCTCGCCGGACGTGGTCTCCTGGGAGGCTGGAGGTCGCCCCGTTCCGCTCCTCCGATACTGATCATCGGTACTGGCCCGGCCCTGTTTTGCCTGTTTCCACACTGACCGTATGCAGTGGTTGTGCCAAGCTTCTCTCTTGCGATTTTAAAATCGGCCCTGCTGGTGCACTGGGCGGGCATCTTCCTTGCTCCGCAGACTTTGATTCAATGTTCCTATGAAACAAGAATAGGCTGCTATAAAAAATGAAAAGGGAGCAAGAGGAAAAGGAAGTTTGCTACAAATTAAAAAAAAAAAAAAGGTAGTTAAAAGTGAATGAGTCAGTTATTGGCTTGGGTCACTGTAATGACTACCTGAAACAATCGGCTTAGAAAGAACAAGGTTTATTTTGGCTCCAGAGACCCAAGTTCCTTCTACTCGGTGCCACCTCCTGAAGGTTCCACTGTCCCCCAGGGACCGTGCCTCTCCCCAGGGGCCTTTGGAGGACATTCCACACCAAACTATGCCAGTAAACAAACAATTAGAGGGCGCATATGAAGCCTGGTGTGGGACACCTGTGACCCCAGCACTCTGGGAGGCAGGAGAAGGATCAAAAGTTTGAGATCAATCTGAGTAACTGAGTGACTTACCAGGATTCTGTCTCAAAATTAAACAGACAAGAGGACAGGGAAAGGGCCTCCACAGTAGAGTGCTTCTTGCCAAGGGGCCTGAGTTCCAGGCCAAGCCCCCCCCCCCCCAGCAGTCTTGGAAGCAGGGTAGGCTTGAAAGGGCTTGCTGACAGCCTGCCGTCTCAGCAGTGAGGACCCAGCTGCGTCTGAACAGTGAGATCGAGCATGAGAACCTCCTGCTTCCTTCAGCGCAAGGGGCTTCTGTGGAAAGTCATGTGCAAAGGGACTGCGGTAGCCAGCGTTCTCAGAGACAGAAGCCAGGGACCAGGACAAGCAGAGGACTCAAACAGTGAGTGTCAGGGCCGCGGAGAGCCTCACCACTGGCCACCTGTAAGGTAGAGCCCTGGGGTGCTGGGGTCTCATCCCTTCCAAACACCTTAGAGTCAAGCAAGGAAGACAGTGGTGAAACTCCCTTCCAGGCCAAAGACCTTAGCCAGGCAGCCTAGACTCTTGACATCTGGGGGCAGGAGGACAGTGTCCCTGCTCCAAGACAAAGAGGAAGAGAGTGGGAGGAAACTGCTCTACTTCTGCCCTGACTTTATTTTATTTTTGTGGTACCAGTGTTCGAACTCAGGCCCTTGTGCATCCAGGGTTGGTGTGGTTCCACTTGAGCTAAATCCCCAGCCCAGACTTTTCTTTCTTTATTTTAGAGACAGGGCCTTGCTAAGTATCTTAAATTAGCCTTGAAGTCACAGTGATCCTCCTGCTTCAGCCTTCTGAGTGCTGGGATTATGGTTGAGCACCACCATGACTGTCTTTTTTCCTTTTTTTGCAATAGTAGAAAAAAGACTGAAAAGTTGCGAATGGTGATTGAGTCAGAGAAGGTCGAGCGATAGCTTCTTTTTCATCACAAGTCTCGAAGAACCATCTCTGGGAAATGTCCCAGGAGGCCCCCAGGAGAGGCGATGGGGGCCTCCAGTCACCCCACCGAGTGGGATCTGACTCAGCACAGAGAAGAATCTCAGAGCTGTGCACAGTGCAGGCCGATTCCTTAGGCTCGGAGCCAGATACTGGAGGGAAGATGGTCTCTGTCAGGGCTGGGGTGGCATGCAGGTGTGGGTATCCTCAAGACAGAGGATGCACGTGTTTATTTCTTTGAGCTATTTAGCATTTTCCTGACGCGGGTTTCTTTAGGGTTATTCAGTAGTCAGTTAAAGCAACAATTGCCTTTATCAAATGAGTTGGGTAGATACTCTGTGTCCTGGAGATCATTTTCTTAAAAATGTACCTGTAAAGCCATGTGCAGTGGCTCACGTCTGTAATCCCAGCACTCTGGAGGCTCAGGCTGGAGGATCACTGTGAGTTCTGGTTTACACAGTGAGTTCAAGGCCAGCCTGAACGACATGTCTCAGCCTCCCGCACTGCTGGGATTACAGGCACGCACTGCTGTCCACAGGTTTAACTATGGGTGTTTGGTATTTTAATTTTCAAAAGATACTGGGATTATAGGTGTGAGCCCCCATGCCCAGCATTGTGGTATGTGGTACTGATTGTTGGTGGATGTGAATCACCACGCCCAGTATTATTGTATGTGGTTACCAGGATCGAACCAGGGAGTTTGCGCTTACTAGGCAGGTGCTGGAACCACTGAACTAAATCTGTGACCCTAATTTCATTAAAAAATTATTTATAGCTGGGCTTGGTGGCTCAAACCTGTAATCCCAGGCTTCAGAAGGCAGAGGCAGAAGGATTGCTGAGTTCGAGGTTTGCCTGAGCTACATAGTGAGCTCAGGGCCAGCCTGAACTACAAAGCGAGACCCTGTCTCAAAAAAAAAAAAGTTATTTATAGGGCTGGAGATTTAGCTCAGTGGTTCTGGTGTCTGCCTTGCAAGCACAAGGTCCTGAGTTCAATCCCTGGTACCACATACCACAGTGCCGGATGTGGTGGTACACACCTGTAAACCCAGCATTTGGAAAACAAAAGCAGGAGGATTGCTGAGTTCGAGGTTTGTCTGGGCTACATAGTGAGCTCAGGGCCAGCCTGAACTGCAAAGCGAGACCCTGTCTCAAAAAATAAATAAATAAAGTTATTTATAGTTAGGTGTAGTGGCACGTACCTGTGATTCCCAGCTGTTCTGGAGGCTGAGACAGGAGGATCACAAGTTCAAGACCAGCCTGGGCAACTTCGTGACTTAGTGAGACCCTATCTAAAATAAATGTAGCTCAGTGAGGGAGTGTTTGCTTAGCACAAGGGCCTGGGTTCAATGCCCAGTACTGAAAAAGTAAAGTTAATTATAAAGAAATCAAAGTAGCCCAGTCTTATTTATCTAAAATTCTAAGGGACTCATACTCAACTGTCTTCAGAGGCCCACCCAGAGATGGAAGTATGGTGTTCCACATTTTATGTTTAAATGCATGCAGGAAGTTTGCACAGAGCTTTTGCCTTGTTATTTAGATGTGTAAGATCAGCTGGGCACGGTGGCACAGGCCTGTAATTCCAGCAGTCTGGGAGACTGAGGCAGGAGAATACCAAGTTTGGGCCCAGCCTGGGCACTTAGTGACTTAGACCCTGTCTCAAAATTAAAAAATAAATAAAAATAAAAGGCTGGGGATATAGGTCACTGTGAAGGTCCTGAGATCAATCCTGAGTACTGGGTATTTGTAAATTATAAATTATACATACAATTCCCCTCCCATATGCAGGCTCTGTATCCAAGATACACTCAACCTCAGAGGGAAAATATTCAGAAAATAATTGCATCTGTCCTGAACATGAAAAGATGGTTTTCCTTATCATTATGCCAAAAGCAATTCGGTCAAACAGCTGTTTATGTAGCATCTGCACCGGGGCAGGTATCAGAAGTCAGCCAGACATGATTTTAAAGTACCCGGAGGACTCCCACTGACTCGGTGCAAACACTACACCTTCTGCATTAGGGATCTGAGTGTCCTGAACTTTTGTATCCTTGTCGGAGAGGTTCCAGAGGCAATCCCCAGCTGGTATTCAAAGATGACAATATATTGTATTTTTTTGTTTGAGACAGTGTCTCACTTTGTAGTTCAGGCTACCCCTGAGCTCGCTATGTAGCCCAGGCAAGCCTCGAACTCAGCAATCCTCCTGCCTCTGCCATCTGAGTGCTGAGATTACAGGCGTGAGCCACCACGCCCGGCATTGTGGCATGTGGTATTGATTGCTGGTGGGCGTGAGTGGGGTAAAACACCACGCCTGGAATCGTGGTATGTGGTTACTGGGGATTGAATTTGGGACCTTGTGCTTGCAAGGCAGATGCTGGAACCACTGAGCTAAATCCCAGGTCCCTTGAATTTCTATTTAAAAAGAGTTGGGTCAGGAATGTAGTTCACACTACAGCACCTGCCTGTCAAGTGAGAGATCTTAAATTCAATCCCTGGTACAAAAAAAAAAAAAAGTAAAAGCTGGGTGTAGTGGTACACTTCTGTAATCCCAGCACTCTGGGAGGCTGAGACAGGAGTATCGCAAATTACCAATCCTCAGCACCAAAAGAAAAAAGATAAAAAGAGAAGAAAGTGTGGCTTCAGATAACAGTTTGTGACCTTGCTTTACCTCCAATCATGGCAGTGGGGTGCCGATGGGAAGGAGGAAGTTTCTGGGTGAACCGACACCATTCCTGCTCACACATCCGTGCGTGGAGTCTCCACGCACTGGTTCCCTTCAGGGACCCTGTGACAGCTGAGACAGTGAAAGTACAGAGAGGCTTGGTCATTTGTCTAAGATGACACAGTCATGGGAACAATTCGAATCTGGGCTGCTGTCTCCTGAGCGCTCTGAGGCATTCTGGGACTTTGTGTTCCAAACAGCCGGGATCAGTCTTCTGGGCCTCAAGGAACAGCGATGTCTCATTTGACCACTGCCCTTCCCCTCACCCCAACAGCTGTAGGGAGGGGACAGGGAGGGGGAGGCTGAGACAGAGGTGGAAAAAGGGCTCAGGCCTGGCTTCCGCTCCACCTCTCAGTCACCCCAGTTTCCTCTTCCACAAGATAGGGGCAACTGGGGCAAATCAGGCCAAGAGGGACCGGGGGGCCAGGAGAGGAAGCAAAGGTCATGCTGATGAAAAAGTAGCTCGTCCTGTTGGGATGCAGAGGCCACTTTGCAAGGCCCTGAGAGCAGGCTGTGCCTGGGCCTGGCTCCCTCTCAGGAGCCTGGGAAGATCAGTGGTCCAGCAGCGGCGGGTGGAGGCAGGCCAGACCGCAGGGCCCCGCACGGCCTTGACACTTTCAGATGGTGGACTGCAGGCACTCAACGGGCCACGCTGGCCCTGCCCCGGGGAGAGGTCCTGTCATTGTCCTTGTTCCTGTCCTGACCAAATGAGGCAGGAGGAGACTTCACCAAGTCCTGCAGCCCAGGAAAGCGCGGGAAGGAGGAGCCTGGCTTGCAGGCGATAGGAGTCAGAGCTCGGAGGCCAGTGCCATGCCAGGGGCCCGGAGCTGGAAAGAGCCCAAGAGCTGCGGGCAGCCGCTTGGAGGTGGGATTTGCGATTTGCTGGTGGAGAAAGAACAAGGAACAGAGACCGGGACGCGCCGCAGCTCTCCGGAGCCTGCGCCACGGTCGGCTGTGTTTATGTGACTGAACTCGCCCTCGGCGGCCACAGAGGAGAGCAGGACACTGGCTCATAGTTCTGGAGACTGGAGGCCCAGGAGCTCGGCGCCTCTGCATCCTGGTGACGACCTTCCCCCTGCAGTGTGAAGCCGGGAGCCCAGGGAGAGCACGCAAGCCCACCCAGGTGCCTCTTACTCACCGTGAGGCCACTAATACCACCACGGGGCCACCCCATGACCTCATCTGATGCTACTCCCCCGCCCCAGGCCCCTCCCAATACCTTCAGCACAGGAATCGGGCTGCTCGTGGTGACACACGCCCGTGACCCCAGTGCTCTGGGAATCTGCTTTGGAGGTTCGCAAGTTTGAGCCCAGCCTGGGCATTTTAATAATTTACTGAGACCCTGTTTCAAAATAAAATAAAAAGAGCTGAGGATGTAGCTCAGGACAAAGACCCAAAGTTCAATCACCAGTACCACACAGACAGACAGACAGATAGACAGACAGACAGACACACACACACACACACACACACACACACACACACACGAATTAGAGGATTCAATTTCCAACACTTTTAGGGGACACATTCAAGCCATAGTGTTATAGGGTGGTTTCTCTAGAAATGGTCAATTCAAAGTAGTCCAGGTTCTTCTCGAACAAAGGACTGGACAAAGAAAGCCAAACACTGCCAACAAATTTCTTTCAAAAGTGCAGGCTGAAGGCCGAAAATTTAGCTCAGTGGTTCTGGCGCCTGCCTCGCAAGCTCAAGGTCCTGAGTTCGATCCCGGTAACCACATAGAATGCTGGGCATGGTGACTCACGCCCACCAGCAATCAGCACCACATTCCACAGTGCCGGGCGTGGTGGCTCACGCCTGCAATCCCAGCACTCGGGAGGCAGAGACAGGAGGATTGCTGAGTTCGAGGCTTGCCTGGGCTACATAGTGAGCTCAGAGCCAGCCTCAGCTACAAAGCGAGACCCTGTCTCAAAAAAAACAAAACAAAAAAAAAGTGCAGGCAAGGTTCTGAGTTTGATCCCTAGAAAGTGCGGGTGTGCGGGTGCGGGAGAAACAGCTCTGCAGAACGGAACTGAGCCGAACAGCAAGCCAGCCACAGACTCTTACACCATAGTGCTGTGCACGCTGGCCACTCTTTCAGGCGGTCCACATTTTGTGCTCAAGAGAAGCTCAACATAGGACGTCCTTGCCTTGCCCTGGGAGCTTGTGATTGGCAGGCCCTGCTCCGTTTCTAGTCAGCTTCGCCATGCCACTTCTCCTGCAAGACAGCAGCTGTCATCACTTTGGGCCGAGCAGGGAGCCACAGCCACCCCAGGGGTCCCCTCTCTGGGCCACACTCATGGCCACACGGAGGCCACGGAGAAGGAACCCGCACAGTGCACCAGCCCACAGCACTGGGCCAGGTGAGGGCGTCTAGAAGGGCTGTCTGCCCCCACAGGGGGCCTGGGCAGAGCGGGATGCCCACACCCTTTCCTACCCACTCCTGCCCCAGCCAGGGAGGCCACCCTGTGTCCGGCTCGTGGTCACTCGCCCACCTGAGTCCTCCCGCAGCTCTGCCCTGTCCCCTTGGGTGGGGCGAGCGCCAGGGCCCTCCTTTGACTACAGTGGCCAGCCTGGGGCTGGGGCCCTCCAGCTAGGGCAGAGTGGGCCCCAGAGAGCGCTGGCAAGGCTGGGCAGAGAGAGGCCTGCTGGGCCCAGGTGTGGCCTGGGCAGGAGGAAAGTGGCTGCCCCTGGAAGAAACCCTGGACCGAGCCATGGGGAGGGAGGGTCCGCGGCCAGGCGGCCTCCACTCAGGCAGCTTGGGCCGGTTCCTGCCTGGGCTGCCAGCCGGAGCCCTGGGCCCCTCTGGGCTGGGCAGGGCTGCGAAGAGCAGTGGGGCCTCTTTCCTCTTCGCTCGGCAGCTGAAGTTATTTTTTTCCCCTCAGCCGCGGCTGAATTTCCCTCCGAGTTGGATAAATAAGCAGCAGGTTCCAACGTCAACGAAACAGGAGCTCCCCGGCTGCACAAAAGCGGCTTTCAGCAGCGGCCGCGCCTCCCGCCTGTCCCGGCAGCCGGGCTCCCGGAGCCGCAGCCTTGGCTCGGCGCGCGCCCACGCCCCTTCCCAGCAGGGTCCCGGCCCCTGCCCGATCCTACTGTCCCTGGCGGAGCGGCACTTGTCTTTTGCCCTCACAGAGTTCTGTGCAGCCTTAGAAAGTCCTCCCTCCCTTAAGACCTCTCCGTGGCGCCCGTGCCCAGGGGTGTCGGCTGACTCTTCTGCTTCCTCCCCTGCACCCCGCCAAGGCTAGCGCCCCTTTCGAACACCTTGCCTCCCCTTCCCAGCTCCGCGAGGCTTTGAGAGCCTGCCCAGGCGTCACCTCTCCGACCGTGGGCCCAGGGCTTCCCTCCCTGCAGTCAGCTGTCTCCGCTGTGGTCACAGTTCTGTCTGCGACGCCTGCCCACCGCCCACGGTCACGAACATCTTGGGTCCCCAGCACTCAGCCCAGTGTGTGATCTGACCTGCAGGGGGCAGAGAGCAGCCTTTGACTAAATCAGTCCTCCGTTAAAGCCTGCTATTAACAATTCACAAAATCCCAGCCCTCTGGGAGGCTGAGGCAGGAGGATTGCAAATTCCAGCCAAACCTGGGCCACTTAATGACTTAGTAAGACTCTGTCTCAAAAGATAAAAAGGGGGCCAGAGGGTTAGCTCAGTGGTTATGGCGCCTGCCTCGTGAGTGCAAAGTCCTGACTTCGATCCCCCGGTAACCACATACAATGCTGGGTGTGGAGACTCACGCCCAGCAGCAATCAATACCACATACCATAGTGCTGGGCGTGGTGGCTCACGCCTGTAATCCCAGCACTCGGGAGGCAGAGACAGGAGGATTGCTGAGTTCGAGGCTTGCCTGGCCTACATAGTGAGCTCAGGGCCAGCCTGAACTACAAAGTGAGACCCTGTCTCAAAAAAAAAAAAAAAAAAAAAAGATAAAAAGGACTGGGGATGCAATTTAGTGCAAAGGCCCTGGGTTCAATCCTCAGTTCCACCAAGAAAAAAATTACATAAGTCATATTAACATTTGATTTATATAAAATTAACACAAACTGATTTGTAGTGACAGGGCACAAATTCAGTGATGGCCTGACTTCAGGAGTGGGGAGGAAGGAAATTTGGGGAATGATAAATATGCTATCATTTTTTAAAAAAATTAAATCCTGGGCCAAGATGTAACTCAGTGTTAGAGCACTTGTCTAGTATATGGGAGTTTCTGGCTTCCTTTCCCCAGTACCACCAAAAAAATTGTATATTTGTATATGTGTTTTTTATCATAAATTATCAAGAATTGCCTCAATACTGCTTTTAAAAAATTCACATATTCATTGACCCAGCCATATGAATTCTCATGCTCTGCAC
>PVIC010020000.1:0-29967 GCA_004025085.1 Thryonomys swinderianus | reverse complement strand
GGAGGGAGGGAGGGAGGGAGGGAGGGAGGGAGGAAAGGAAACTTACCAAGAAATGTATAAGTATCAAGTTGTTTGATAGTTTCTAAGTATAGATGCAAGAGAATATAAATGATCAGTCAACTTCTAGAGATAAGATTTTGCCTTTCAATAGATCTTATGTAACAACATCTGACTGCCCAGGTTTTCGACAATAGACAAGGACACAGCGATTAAAGAACTCACACAGAATATACAAATTTAGTTCATGCAGTAAAATTAAGGCCATAAATTTATTTGCCTACCAACTCCTAAATATTCACTTGTTGTTTAGATGTTTAATATAGACAGGAAATCAACCTATCTATCATTCTGACTTTCTGTCATTCCCTGGGAAATGGCAATTATCAGTGACAACTAACAAAGACAGAGAGAGAAAGGAGAGAAAATTAACATCACACTTTTTTTTCCCTTTATGCAAGTCAAAACCACAAAGAAATCTTTTTTAATGGTTACTCTGATACAATTAGAACCTTCTGACATTTTAGGAGAAAAGAGTTTTGGGACTTAATTGTAAAGCAGTGTCACCTAGTAGAAACATCTCAACACTAACAATAAAAAAAAACAAGTATGTGCATAGCAAATGAAAACCTAGCACAGTGAAGTATGGGAACTGTCTTGCATGTAGAGTAGTTTTGCATAAATAATTTAGAAGCTGTGGGTTTGTAGTGAGCTGCACAATATTGATGGTAAACCTGAAAGCGTCACTGATAGAGGATCTGATGATACCTATTGGTGTTTCCGAACATCACCAGACCAAGCCCCACTCAGCAACAGCCTTCACTCTCAGGGAGTGGAAATAGATTTAATTGTTAAAAATGTAGAAAACAGGGCCAGAGATTTAGCTCAGTGGTTCTGGTGCCTGCCTCGCAAGCGCAAGGTCCTGAGTTTGATCCCGGTAACCACATACAATGCTGGGCATGGTGACTCACACCCACCAGCAATCAATACCAAATATCACACACCACAGTGCCGGGCGTGGTGGCTCACGCCTGTAATCCCAGCACTTGGGAGGCAGAGACAGGAGGATTGCTAAATTCGAGGCTTGCCTGGGCCACGTAGTGAGTTCAGGGCCAGCCTGAACTATAAAGCAAGACTCTGTCTCAAAAAAAAAAAAAATGTAGAAAACAATGGAAAGATAATGCAAAGTAGTTCTGAAAGTAATATAGAATCATAAAACTGTCCCTAAAAGGGACCTTGACCATTACCCAACAATCAATTTATTCTGTAAATGAGGTTATTCATGGATATTTCAAAGTCCTGCTCCTAGTTTGTAGCTGCCCTGTTGGCAATATCAGCAATACTCCAGCTTATAAGAGAGGAGGAGAGGATAGAGAAAGACAGAGTCAGGAGATTTCTCTCTCGTATTCTACCAACCAGAAATTCCTTGATGTCAACAACTAACTGTGTTTTGAAAGTATTAAGCCCATTGGTTATTCCCATATCAATGGCTCTAGTGCTTCAGACAGGCAACATCTCGATGTTTCTGTGAAAATGTGAAAGAGAGTTTTGTTTGAAACCATGTGGAGGGAGCAGAGAGACTGTGCCACAGGAATGCGGGGATCTTACTGGGCTCCCTGCAACATCTGAAAATGTCTGTTCCTGGGTCCTAATGGGACTTAAAGCCTTAGAGCCTCTGTTTCTTTATCTATGAAACCAAAATAAGCCAATATTTCCAGAGTTGTTGTAAAATTAAATCCTAGTTGTTAGATAAATAAATTCTGAAAAAAAATATTATGAAAATAACCAACCAAAATAGCTAGCACTTGAAAGACACTCAGTTCTTTCTTTTCCTAATGCATACAACCTTCTACTGAAGCTTAAGTGGTTCAAAGACCACTAGACCTAAATTTCCTTACCCATAAAACGAAGCTAGTATAAATAGCTTCACAACATCCCCGTGAATATTAATTATAAAAATGTCTGCAAACATGCTTTGTGCAGTGTATGCTGCTAGTAATGGATTAATATCACCACTGTTAGTACCTGTATCCTAATATTTCATATCCAACATTTAGTTTTACTCAGTTGGCTTGAAATACCTTCATCTTTTCTCTCCAAATACCTGCCAATCTTCCTTCAATCCCCAACTCCTATTTTTTCCCAAGGCAAATCAACAGTTCAGAGCACTTGCTCTGTGCCGGGGTGCTATGGTGTTCCATGGTAAGCCCCTGCTCTCTGCTTATTCGAGGCAATCACCCTTTGCACCCCACACCCTTACATCACTTGTCCAGTATCTTGCTGTCCTCTACCGCTGAGCACTAGCCATGTTTTTGCCTTTGCATACTTGGTCTCCTCTACTATATTATTGAACTCTTCAAGAACAAAGACTATCAGGCCAGAGATTTAGCTCAGTGGTTCCAGCGCCTGCCTAGCAAGCACAAGGTCCCTGGTTCAATCCCGGGTAACCACATACAATAATACTGGGTGTGATGACTGATGCCCACCAGCAATCAGCACCACATACCACAAATGCTGGGCTTGGTGGCTCAAGCCTGTAATAACAGCACTTGGGAGGCAGAGGCAGGAGGATTGCTGAGCTCCAGGTTTACCTGGGCTACATAGTGAGCTCAGGGCCAGCCTGAACTACAAAGCAAGATCCTGTCTCAAAAAAAAAAAAAAAAACACAAAAAAACCCAAAGACTATGTTGGTGGTTTTTTAAAGCAAACTCCAAACCTAGCTGGTTACTTAATCACAACAGGCTCGTGATACATACCTGCTGGGTAATCAAGCGCACACAGTATTACGTTGAACCAATAGTCCCTTTAATGACTCACTAACATTAGAAGCTACCAGAGAGCAAAGGTGGCATGGTGGTGCCTGCTTGCAGTCCAAGCTTATCAGGACACTGAGGCAGGAGGACCCACTGAGCCCAGGAGTTTAAAGCCAGCCTGGCAATACAACAATTTAAAAAATTTAAACATCAGCAGCTGCCTGCTCCACCTCAGTCTCTTCTGTCAGTGGGTTGAAAATAAAAGTTAGTTCTTATTCATCAAGAGCTGTACTTAACTATGTCCAAATTGGTAAGTATTACTACCTTTACTTGTGCTGTAGAATGCAATTTAGACAGAAAATTGAATTTAAAAAAAAGAAAATGCCAAGAAACTCAGTAGTATAAACAACCACTCACTGAACTCATGGATCGGTAGGTCAGGAGTTGGCTGCACAGAGCACCAAAGGGATGGTTTGAATCTGTTCCAAGACATCAGACACTTAAAGAATTGAATATTGGAGGGCTGGAGATTTAGCTCAGTGGTTCTGGCGTCTGCCTCACAAGCACAAAGTCCTGAGTTCAATCCTGGTAACTATATACAATGCTAGGTGTGGTGACTCATGCCCACCAGCAATCAATACCACATACCACAATACCGGGCGTGGTGGCTCACGCCCATAATCCCAACACTCAGGAGGCAGAGGCAGGAGGACTGTTGAGTTCGAGGTTTGCCTGGGCTACATTCTGAGCTCAGGACCAGCCTAAACTATAAAGCGAGACCCTGTCTCAAAAAAAAAAAAAAAAAAAAAAAGAATTGAGTATTAGAGGCCCCTGTCCTCTGACAGGCTCATTCACTCGCCATGAAAATGAGCCATCAGCTAGGAACCTAATGGAGCTGCTGACAGGAACACACATAGGGCTCCTTCACAGTGCTGTGGTGGCATTCCAGATGAAGGACACCAGAAGCTGTGTCCTTTCCATAACCTTGCCTCCCACCACACAATACCACTTCTGGGACCCTATACTGCCTGGAGAAATCACAGCCCAGCAAGGAGAGAGGAAAGAAATTCCATCTCTCGGTGAAACATAGCCTTGTTCTAAAAATGCTTGAAGTAATGGATGTCCTGGTATAGCCCTTTAGAGAAGAAATAATCTGCCACAAGATTTTTATTGTTCTAATCCAATAACAGTGAGTTGTACTGCTCATAAAGGTGATGGATTATCTTACTTTTAAGTCTCTTAGTAAATGCCCAGAACTCTAAAGGCCATGTACTGTAAAAGTTGGAAAGAGAGGCATGAAAATGACACAGGTGTAGTAAGCATGAGGCTGAATCCCCTCTCCAAGAAGGCGCTCCCCTCTTCATGCTGTCACAGCAAGAAGTATGGACTTTGAGGGAGTGCCACCTTTCAGACCATAGCAATCATAGAAGGTTCTGTGGAAGAAATTTTAAAAGCACTGGGTTAAAACATCTCACAGGATGAAGGATGTTCTATTAAAAATAGAAAAAGGCAATTTCATTCTTTAAAACTTTCAGCGAAAGGGAGAGAGAGAGACAGAGAAAAAGACAGAAAATCTACACATAGAACTGGGTAAATCTGAATAAGGATTTCAGACTATGTCCACGTCAACTTCCTGGTTTGATATTGTTATGAAAGATGAAGGCACCAAGGAGATGATATAAGGAGTCTTTGCATGTTATTCTTTTCAACTGCATGTAAACCTACAATGATCTCAAAATGCAAAATGCACACACTCACATAAGCACTTTTCCTAATGTATTAACATGTACCTTTCCAAAGAATAATTGTCAAGTAGAGACAATGTCTTTTTCCAGTACAGCAGTTCTACTGGCTGGCTGCCTTTCAGTATCTATAGTACTTCCAAGGGGAAGATATTTTTGTGCAGATGTGACTCTTGACATCAGCAGCTGCCTGCTCCACCTACATTATCTTCCATCAGTGAACTGAAAATAAAAGTTAGTTCTTATTCATGAAGAGCTGTACTTAACCATGTCCAGAGTGGTATTACTACCTTCACCTGTGGTATAGAGGGGAATTTAAATAGAAAATTGTTTTATTCCAATTTTTCTGTTTTGAAGATGAAATAAAAAGTCAATTGTTGACATGTAAAACCAGGACTCAAAGCATGAGAAATAAAAAGTGCTAAATTGAAATGGGTGTGTACAAGCTTCTTCTCCTAGCCTTTTTCTCTGTCAACAACCAATCAACAAATATTTACAACCTTTTCAACAGACTATTTCAACCATTACTAGATTATTAGAGAGGACTTCAAACCTGCTGCTGACCCTTTAAAGGAATCACAGATTTAACTGCAGGAAAATGAAACCACACACAGTGAATAGAGTCCCTGCTGTGCTCCTATACTGCAACCACAGATAGCTTTTAAGAATCAATTTGTGGTTCTGGACAAATGGTCTAGATTAGGATGGGAACCCAGAACAGAAGCAACTGGAAGAAAGGACAGGCAAATAGAAACTTCCAGTTATTGTTATACTATTCAATTATATTAGTCCTCTCCTAAGCTAAAAAAAAAAAAAAAAAAAGTTAAACTATTAAATAAACATTTTTACTGTTTGTACTTCATATCTGAATGACTGGAAGTGCTTTGCATTAGAACTTTGATAATATGTATACATACATACATACATGGTGGCCCAAGATGACAAGTGGCCTGTTTCAAATGCTGGTTTTACTAATTTCCATGCATGCTTCTCAGTGGTTCAGCAGGTTAAAAATGTTGTGCATATTTGTAAGATTTATTCTTCCAAGAGTTACTGAAATCCAAACCTGAGTACTTAAAACCTCATAGAGTAGAGGCAAGAGAACTTTTTGTATTGTCTATTCAATGTTCTATAATCCTAAAAAATTGTCTAAAAACAAGGTCTATTAATGACAAAATAAGACAAAAACAAAACAAACAGAAAGCTTCACAGGGAGCCAGAGTTAAGGCGACATACAGATCTGAATAATTTCCTTTTTTGTGCACTAATATCCTGGATTCCTCTTTGAAACAAGCATACAAAACACCTGTCCTTTGTCCTTCCCATCCACTCTTCCCCCACCCCTGGCTCTATTCTGGAAGGATTGTACTGATAAAAATAGGAAGAAATAACAGGAGAAGAGCCTAAGACTGTCATGAATGGAAAAAGTAGAGGGCAAAGCAAGACTAGTCCTAGTGGTTTCAGTCCCTTCTAGAGGAGGGTAAGCTGACAAATGATGCCCCCGAAGACTAAATAAAAACCCTGAGAGACCCTTGAGTGTAGGGCCAGTTGTCTCCCTTGTCTTCTGTAGTAGAAAGGTGGCCATATGGCTGCAGTACAGAAGAAAAGAGTGTTCTATGTTAGAATGTTTAGGTATCAGAGCAAGACAGGCCTCACTGACAGACGGTTCTGGCCCCAAGTAGGGTCAGGAACCCGGGATGCTGTCAGACATAGAGATGAAGTGCATGGGAAAGACTGCCATTCTAAGTCCACATTCCTCAGGAATTCCTCTCCTTCAGCTGAGCAGAGGCAAAGATTGCATCAAGACAGTAGTTCCCACAGGTCATGGGCAAGGGGAGCAGAAAAATTGATTCGCCACAGCAGAGCATCCCATCTCTGTCTCATGACTGGGACGGCCTGGGGGAAATACCTGTCATATAAGTAATCGCTGCAGTGATTCACCAAATCATGCAGTGTTATTAAAACACTGCCTGCTTTGTCCTAAAAATGTACACTAATTTTTTGAAAGTAAACTTGCTATCAGAGAGTCAAGTGATGTGGCCTATTTCAGAGAGCAATGGCAAAGCTGCCACGTTCTGACCCCTTCATTGTTCGATCCTGCCAAGATGTGTTTACCAGTACAGTAAACCAGCAGGACACAAAATTCTGAGCTTTTCCATCTACTAACGTCCATCTCACGGTTCCGACAAGAAGCTTCCTTCCAAGGTCTCTCGCTGAAGTCTCTGTAAAGTGAGGATAACATCTCTGAAGAAGCAGCCACCACATCTGCACACCACTACTGACATTTTATTAGCTGTGTAACTATAGAGAAATCTCCACTGTTCAGTTGCCATACGAGATGCCAATATCCACTCTGAAACCTCAAACTTCTAGAGTAGTCACGAGGACTTCTCAGAAATGTCAGTTAATTCCATTTCCCCAAGCTGAAAAAACCTGGAAGGGTAGAGCATGGTAATTTCCTATCGTGGGTCAGGTAGAGGAAGCAACATCCGGGGCTTTCCATAATTGTTCTACAGTTCAAGGCTGTGGAGCTAATTCCCAGCAGCTCGATGTACAGACATGTAGTATACACATAGGACTGCCAAAAAACCTCCAATGTCCCATAACTGATTTCCGGATCAAGCCTTATGGTTGACTGCTGATCTTTATCCACCTCCTCAAGAACAGTTTGGGTGACAGCTAATGCTAGTTATAACCAAACACAAGGCCCTGCTAACCTAGAGGATCTCTGTTGTACCCAAGAGATGGGTTATAGCTTCTAATCCACCCCACCCTATTGCCTTTAAATGAACCTAGCTCACCTCCAAAAATGCTGGGAGTAGAGGAAATCCCACAGACGATAGGCACTCAACTCTGGAATTTGTCTTAACTCTTCCCCTTAGAAAGATTAAGAAATTTGCTCACAGTCACAACCAATAACTGGCAAGACTAGGTTCAAATCTGAATTTGCTTAACTGCAGTTTGTCTGAGGTGGCGGAACTGTCACCTGGTTCTCAAAGACTGTTCTGGGAAAACAACTGCTGACTTGATTTGACAGATGACCTGGTCCACACTAAGAAAGCCAGTGTTCGAAGGCTAATTATAAAACAAAGACTCATGGGCTGGGGGGGGGTGTCCTCCAAATTTCAAGTGTTGACATGTCCAGGAAGATAACAGAGCAATAAACAGCACCAAATCAGCTTCTCTGAGATTCAGAATCCAGACACTGAAATATAACAAGATGAGAAGAAAAGGAGGGAGGTAGATCCTGGGGACCCAGGAAGGATCTGAAGGGAAAATTGGAGCCCATAGTGAAAATGAAGAGACAGACCTCAACACAGAAAAAGAAGGTGGCAAACTGTACTTTCCTTGTGACTCTAGCTCACAGTCTGAGAGAGGAGCCTAAAAGCCTAGAAGATATCACTGAAAAGTAATTATTTCCAAGGAGATCTTGATAACTAGTAGTAATAAAGTTACTTATATACAATTTACAAGTGTTAATGGAGAAAACAAATTTTTAAAATAGAAAATAAGACACAGAAACAAGATGCGACCCTAGACTTCCAGTTGGTCCAAGGCAAATCCAGGGGGCATTGAGGTAGAAGAAATTAAAAGCCATGCATCTGAACTTTCTGAAATGGTAGCAGCAGAAGTAATAAAGCAGATGAGTGAGTCTTTAAAGAAAAGTCAGAAATAATTTCACAGATAACTAAACTAAAGAGATGACGACCATAATGAAGGATACAGCTACTGATCTAGAATAGATTTCAGGTAACAAAAATTTGAGGACCTTAGAAAGTAATGAAAATCATGACTACCCAACACAGGAAAGTAATGGACTTTATGAAACACAGTCAAACAGATACCCAAGAGATTAAAAATTATATTGAAAGTATAAACAGAAGAATCAACCAGTGTGGGAACAGAATGTCTAGAAGACAGAATAGAGACTATCTAGAAACAGGTTTGGGTCAACAATCATCAAATGAAAGACTTCTTAAAAACAGCAAGGTAGTGCCAGGCATGGTGGCTAACGCCTGTTATCCCAGCACTTGGGAGGCAGAGACAGGAGGATTGCTGAGTTCGAGGCTTGCCTGGGCTACATAGTGAGCTCAGGGCCAGCCTGAACTACAAAGCGAGACCCTGTCTCAAAAAAAAAAAAACAAAAAAACAGCAAGGGACCACAAAAATCAATCCAATACCTGATAAATGATGCAAAGAAATAATATAATTGATTGAAGTCAATGAAAAACTCACAAGATAGCACAAGGGACACACGGAAAATTAATTTGACATATCTGTATGTCAAATTAAAATTCTGTAAATTAAACATACAGAACTCCAATTACTCATGATGAGAAAAAAAGCAAAGCAAGCCATACAATGGTCAAGATTCCAGAAGTTCAACACAAGAACAAAACTGTAGAAGTTATTAGAGAAAAGAAACAAATCATCTTAAAGGAAAGCCTATCAGAATCTCAGGAAACTTCTCAACCCAAACCCTCGAGTCAGGGAAACCTTCAAGTAAAGTATTTCAAAGCCTTAAAAGAAAACAACTTCCAACCCAGATGGATGTACCCCGCAAAATTGTCTTTCAAAATTCACGGAGAAATAAGATGCCTCCATAAGAAATAACATCTGAAGAAACTAATGACATCCAAACCAGCACTCCAGAAAGTTCTGAAGGATATTCTAGAAGAGGCAATAAAGAAAAAAATTACATGAATCTCTGAAAGAATACACCTGGTAAGGCAAGCAATTAAGTGGTAGGAGAAATAGAGACCTAACAACAGGAAAATGATAGGACAAGGATAAGTCAACACAAATCAGTTATAACCATCCATGTAAATGGTCTCAAATCACCAATCAAAAGAAACAGATTAAAAAATGGATCAAGAAACAACATGTTGCATACAAGGAACATGTTTAATGAAAAAAGAAATTCATAGATTGAAAGGCAAAGAATGGGAAACAATACTCCATTTAACAAGAACCCAGAAAAAAGAAAAGATAGCTGATCTTTCCAGACAATGTACACCTCAAGCCAAAACTGATCAGAACAAAGAAGGTCATTACATACTTGTGAAGCGGAGTAAGAGGAAGGATCACAGCCATAAATATATATGAACCAAATACCAGTGTATCCAACTCTATAAAACAAATACCAATGGTTATGGAAAATCAAATAAGCACTAATACAATTGTAATGGAAGACCTCAATACAAATAGATGAACTAAACAAAAAAAAATAAAAAAAGAAATATCAGAACCGAACCAAACTTTTGAACAAATGGACTTAGCATATGTTTACAAAGTATTTCAGTCCACATCAGAATAAACATTCTTTTTCAGCTGCACCCAGAGATGTTCTCCAAAACAGACTACATACTAGCACATAGAACATGCTTAAAAAATGCAAGGGAATTGAAATTATCCCATATATCAGATCTAGTACAATGAAATTGGAAATTAATGGCAAAATTAACTACAGGAACTTCAAAAATACATGGAAATTAAATGACACCCTCCTGAACAACCAACATGTCACAGATGAAATTAAAGAGGAAATTAGACAATTTGTACAATTAAACAATAATGCCAATACAACATACTAGAACTTATAGGGTGAAAAAAAAAAGCAGTCCTATGAGGAAAACTTACAGTGGTCAGTTTCCCACATCAGAAAAACAGAGCAAGATCAAATAAATAAACTAATGTTGAACTTGAGGTTTCTAGAAAAGAAGACCAAGTTAAACTCAAAGTATGTACAAAGGAGGAAATTGAGCAGAAATTGAGGCTAAGGAAACTATAGAAAGAATCAATGAAGGAGAGTTGATTCTTTGAAAGATTAAATAAGATCGACAAACCCCTAGCCAACCTTATAAAAAAAGATTCAAATCTATGCAAGTAGAAATGAAAAGGGTGAAATTACAAAATATCCTGCAAAAATCCAGAAGATCCTCAATATCTACTTTGAGAAACTGTACTCATGTAAAATCAAAAACACAGAAGAAATGAACAGATTCCTAGATACATGCGAATTACCAAAGCTGAATTTAAAAAAAGGAAAACTTCTAAATAACCCAATATCAGTCATTGAAATTGAAGAAATAATGTAAAAACCTACCAAAAATTAAATCCCAGGTACTGACAGACTCATTGCCAAATTCTACAAAAAATTTAGAAAAGATTTAATGCTACTACTCCTCAAACTCGTTAATGAAGTTGAAGGGGAAGCAATATCCCCAAGCTCATTCTTGGAAGCAAGCATTGCCCTGATACCAAAACCAGAGAAGGATCCTACAAAAAAAGGAGAACTGAAACCCAATCTCCTTAATGAATATAGATGAAAAACTCCTCAATAAGATACTGACAAACAGGATGCAGCAAATCATCAAGAAGATTATACACAATGACCAGGTGGTACTCATAGGGATGCAGTGATAGTTCAACATTAAGAAAATCAATAAATATAATAGGCTACATTAATAGAACCAAGAGCAAAAACTATAGGATCCTCTCAATAGATGCAGAACAAAGCATTTGACAAAGTATAACACCCATTAATGACAAAAACCCTAAAAAATTTTGTAATAGAAGGTCTTCATCTCAATCTGATAAGACCCACCTATGATGAACCAACAACTTAAATCAAACTAAATGAACAAAAACTGAAAGCTTTCACTCTAAAATCAGGAACAAGACAAGGATGCCCACTATTACCACTCTTGTTCAATGTAGTTCTGGAAATATTAACCACAGGAATTAGATGAAAGAAATAATAGAAACAGGGGCAGAAAAGGAAGAGGTTAAATTATCATTATTTGTGGATGACAGGATACTCTACAGAGAAGGCCAAAAAGCTCTAACAAAAGATTCCTAGATTTAATAGCCAAATTAAGGAGTGTAGCAGAGTACAAAGTCAACACTCAAAAATCAATAGCATTCTCATACACAAATGACAAACTCATTGAGCAAGAAACTAGGGAAGTGAAAAGTTTCACAATGGCACCAAGAAAAGAGAAATACTTAGGAATCAATCTATGAAGGAAGTAAAAGACCTTTACATTGAAAATTACAGTGCTCTGAAAAAGGGGATTGAAGAGGATATCACAAGATGGAAAGATATTCCTTGTTCTTGGATAGGAAGAGCAAATACAGTGAAAATGACCATACTTCCAAAACTGTTATACAGGTTCAATGCAATCCCAATCAAAATACAAATAACATACTTCACAGAACCAGAGAAAAAAGTGCTGTAATTCATTTGGAACCAGGAGAGACCTAGAATAGCAAAATCAACTATGGGCAACAAAAGCAAGGCAGAGACATCACAACCTCTGACTTGAAATTATACTACAAAACTACTGTGCTAAAAATAGCATGGTACTGGCAAAGAAAAAAGTAAAAGCAGATCCAAGGATCAATGGAATAGAAGATGACAAAGGGGCAAAACACCTTCACTGGAAGAAAGATAGCCAATAAATAGTGCTGGAAAACCTGGCTTTCCACGTGCTGAAGATTAAACCTAGACTCATATCACTCACCAGGCACTAAACTAAAACTTAAATGGATCAAAGATCTATATATTAAAACAAAAACAATCTGCTGGAAGATAAAATACAGAAAACTCTTGAAGACATAGGTTTAGGCAAAAAGTTTATATAAACAAAACCTCAATCACACAGGAACTATTACAAAGAATCAAATAAATATGATTTGGAAAGAAAAAGAAATAGCATGTACAGAAGGGATGGAGAGTTGTGGGTGGGTAGGGATATGGGTAAAAATGAGAATTAACTTGTGTCATATACTGGTGCAAATTTCCCAATGTTGAGTGCGATTGTGAATTGTATATAAAATGTACCAATAAAGGATTCAGTTAAAAAAAGGATCAAGTAGGATCTCACCACACTTAAAAGCTTTTCACAGCAAAAGGAATCTCCAAAAGAGTGAACACGCAACCCACAGAATGTCAAAGAAACTTTATCAGAGGATTAATATCTAGAATGTATAAAGAACTAAAAAGTATCAGACCCCTGAATTTAAAGATTCAATCCAAAAATGGGTATCTGAAATGAACACTTCCCAGATGAAGAAGTACAAATAGCCAATAAATATGTGAAAAAATGTTCAACATCATTCAAGAAACACAAATGAAAACAACGCTGAGATTCTATCTCACTCCAAAAGAATGGCCATAATCAAGAAATCAACCAATAAAAAATGCTGGCAAAGCTATGTGGAAAAAGGAATACTTTTCCACTGTTGTCTGAGTATAAATTGGTACAACCAATAAAAAATAAATATGGAGATTCCTCAGAAAATTAAAACTAAAGGTTCCATTTGGCCCAGTTAGTTCCCTTCTTGCTATCTTCCCAAAAGAGTTAAAAGCATCATACCACAGTGATATATGCAAATCAACATTTACAGCAGCAAAACCTATAGTAGCTAAATCTTGGAAACAGTTCTGATGCCTATCAGCAGATAAATGAGTAAAGAAAATATGGGTTTTTAAAAAATATACAGTGGAGTGCTATTCTGCTCTAAAGGATAAACTTACAACATTTTTAGGTAAATGGATGCCCTTTGAGATGCCCTTTGAGAGGGCATCCATTACTTTTTAGTAAAATAAGTCAGATATATATGTTTAAATATTACCTTGGTTCTTTTGTGTGAGAAACCAAAAGGGTGATAAGGACAAAAAAGGATGATAGGTATTGGGAAATAGGAAGTAAATGTTCAAATGGGAAGGGGAACAAGGTGACGAGAAGGAAAAGGAAAAATGGAAACAGAGCTCTTGAAATGAAGGGAAGAAACCTTGAAGGGAGGGGAGGGAATAGGGGGAAAAGAATCAAGACACAGTATATGAAGATGTAAATTTCCTATGACGAATATGATCATTATGTATATCAAAAGTATACCAGTAAAATTAATTTTAAAAAGTAAATTTCAAGCACTGTTATTAAGCTATCGGCCCGAACACATCTCCCCTCCTGATATTCCAAACTGCGGGGATTGTGAGTTACTGAAATCATCAAAATCAGTTAATGTGTGTTTTGCGTTTGCTCTCTTTGCTGCAGTTGATGGAGAAGTGTATGGGATTAAAAGAGTATTAAACAGGTTTTCCATGTTCTGGCAACTTGTATCCAAAGGGTAGACATCAGAGATACAAAACTAAAGCAAACACTCAAATGTCTGTTATTCTGCCCAGAGTCAGATAAATATCATAAGAGGGGGGGAAAAAAACTCTTATGAAAAGATAGTCTTTCTTAAAGTACTGAAGTCCTTTGCCATCTGTTAACCCTAAGTCCACCTAATGATGACTGTGTATCAGTTACTTGGCCCCCGCATAGCTTGACTTATATTCCTATAAGTCCCTCTTTCTGCTATTTGTATAATAGAGAAGCAAAATTCTCCACTAGCTTTTTCCCCCTGAGCATTCTGAACATGCTAAGATTGCATTTAGATCTTTCTGAGAACAGCACAATTGTTAAGAATGCTATCAAGGGCCCCATTCATAGGCATATACACATGGCTTTCATGACCCAGTTATGTTGGTTTCAGTGCCATATTCTCAAGTCAAGTAGAAGCAGCAGGAAGATTAATGCGCACACACTCTCAGATCGCTACAAGGAACATAGTGACGCCATTCTCTCTGCTAAGAATGTGTCAGCATTTCCAGCCTAACCATGTTTTGTCAGGTCTTCCAGACTTGGATGTGAAACTGCCCCGTGGGTCTGAAATTCAGGAGATAGCAGTGTAAGACTATTTGATTCAATTCATTTTGTTGTTATAAGTTTCCCTGTCTGTGAGCTGCCTTTTACATGAAATGAAAGGTTGCACAGATTAAGCTGTTGCATCTTGAAATGAAATGGAATTATCTGTAAGCAGAACAGGGTTTAGTTATTACTATTTAGGAATCAATTAAAAACTAACTGGTTTAATCCACTGTAATTTTATCTAAAACACCTTTGAGTGTTAGATATATTGCACAGAAGCAGAAGCTATGAGGCCTTCATCTCCATTGTATGAAATGTGCAAGTGTTTGGCTTGATTCTCTCTGACTGAGTGTCAAGGTCCTATCTGAAGTCTGGGACTAAAGATAATTTTGCAAATACATATTCTTGACTTCAGGGGATATGCTTAATTCTGATACTCTATTATTTAGAGCCAATAGCTACCATGACTCCCAGACAATCACTCTAGGATTGGTTCCAATCTAAAAATGCAGGGATAATTTTCTTAATTGTTGGGGATTTTAAAATTGAGCATGCTTCAAGAAGTGAGGCAATGAGACCAGACCGAAAGGAGTGCTGTGTTTGGTTAGCGCCGGCTGCAGGAGAAAGATGGAATAGTGGAATGTGCTGGACTTTGAGACAAAGAATATTAAATGCTTTGCTGCTGGGTGACCAAAGCATATTGTATCAACCTTGATCTTCTCAGCCAGTGACCAGGGAAAATAGCACATCATGTACAAGGTGTACAAATGATTAAGATTCACTCCTTTTTTTAGTCAATAAATACCCACAAGACATTTACTATATGCCAAGCACCAAGGAATTGGAGCTACAGATATAGTCCATGCTCTGGTATATTTCAATCAGACATATTTAAATCACATAAATAATCCACATAAAAGTAAATAGCTTAGAAGGATGAAACAGCACTACAGAGGCAAGATGCATGCTAGGAGTTATAGGGAGAGCAGGGAAATGGGAAAAACATCAAGATATATCATGTACATGCACAAATCCTTAGTGATAAATGTGATCATAATGTATTCCTAAAATGTACCAATAAAGGACAGAAAAGATGCATGCTATTTTGAGAGCATTGGCCACCTCAGCCAGGGAACCAAAGGAACTTCTTCAAGGGAGTGAAATTTGGGCTAAGTCTAAAAATGCAGATGTACTAAAAGGGCAGAGGTGGCTGGGGAGATTTTTCAAGTAGAGAAATTAGCATGCACAAAGGTCCTGCAGCAAGAAGAAACATGACACCCTAGGAAAGTGAGTGGAACAGAATGTGAAGCTAGAGGAGTTGAAAAAGTGCCAGAACTGGCAACTCTTGTAGATACAATGATCTTACCAATAGCATTCCCCTTAATGTGGCCACCTATAATCCCAGATATTCAGGAAACTGAGAAGGGTGGATCACATTGTAAACTGGAGGTAAGTCTAAGCAATTTAGCCAGATCCTGCCTCAAAATAAAAAATTTTAAAAGGCCTGGGAAGATAGCTCCACAGCCACATGCTCGTGTAATATGTGCAATATCCTCAGCTAGATAACTACATATGATCATTCTACCTATAGACCATGCAAGTCATTTTGATTCTTTCCCTGAAAACAGTAAAGCATTTCAAGCATGAGAATAACATAGTGGGTCGAAAGAAAACCAAAGTAGAGAGAATAAGTCACTATACTTCATATCCCTTGAGATCATCCCTATATCTATATACTTCATATCAGCTACATGTGAAACCATAGCCTGAAAAGATACATCCTTTTTCCAAGATATCAGGTAGAATACAAATAAATCTCCCACAAATAGGCTTCTAATCAAGTTTCTACAAACAAGTTTAAGGTACATTCAGATCTATAGAAATCAGAGTTCTCTAGAAAAACAAAATCTATAGCATGTACATCTAAATGGGGTGGAATGGAGGGAGGAATGGATGATTTTAACAAATTAACTCACATGGCTATGGAGTTGGGGAATTTGGAAAACCCAGAACCTTCAGGCTTACTAGGGAAGAGTGGTAGTCCCTTCAGAAGACAATCTATTAGCAGAACTTTCTCTTCTTTAGGGAAGATCAAAGTTTGTTCTTTTAAGGCCTTCACCTGATTGGACAAAGCCCACCCACATATGGATGGTAATCTACTCTGCTTATTGTCCACACACTTTAATGTTGATCTCATCTGAAAAATACCTTGAAAGAAATATTTAGAAAAACACTTGATCATCATCCTGGAGATCATAGCCAAACCAGGCCAACAATACAATGAACCCGCCATTGCCCCAAGTGGATGAGACAGTGTTTTGACTCTTCTGGCACGGGACATTCCCTAAACCCAAGCGCAGAACAGATACTTCCATAGATCCATGGTGTCTCTTTGGGAACTCTAACTCAATAGGGACAGTTTCTGAGCAGATAAAGCAAAGTTGGAGAAGAAACACAACTAGGCTGAGTGTCCCCGAAATACCCACCTGCCTATGCTCTAGAGGGGACGAGTCACAGTGTTCTGGGAAAGACGTGGCCAAGAGATTTCCCTTTTTGAAATGTTTTCCACCTCAAAAGAATAAGGCGTGGACTGTTTGCTTGTCAAAGAAATTCCCTGAGGGAAACAGTAACTTTGAAACTTCACAATTTCAACAAGGAAGTTATGAAGCCTAACAAATAATATTTGAAACTCTTTTGTAACATTCAGTAAAAAAAAAAAAAAAAGGAAGATAGGAAATCAGAAGGGAAAAATGACTTCTCACAGAGGCAGCTTCTGTGTGTGTGATACGACAGTGCTACTCGAATCTAATGGTGGCAGGTAGGCTGTATAAGACAGTGTGGCCTGCACAGTGGCTACTGTGTTTGTAACACAAGTCCAAATTTTCCACTGGCAAAACAATTTGAGTTTTTAACTCATAAAACTTTTGCCTTCTGTTCCTGAAGAGAAAACTAAAGTGCACATGTAACCTCTTAGGAGGTTAAGCAAGAGCTACAAATCAGAAAATCCAAAGGCTATAAGAAACATTCTGAAGACAGTCAATCTAATGACACATGCATTTGGTTGTTCTGTTTTTCCAAGATCTTTTTTATAACTCAGTGGGAGACAGCACACTTAATATGGGGAAGAGAAACTCTCTGAGGACAAAACTCCTGCAGATTAGCTGATTTGGAGCTTTCATGTAGACAGTTTTCATAAGAGACAATAGGCTAAGATTTAGCAAGAGTTTTGAGCTATAGGGAATTACTCAATACTGATAAAACTGTAAACAAAAAGGGTGTCTGAGAGATACTGAGGACTCTGACTCCAGGAAAAGTCACAGTGATATCATCCTAGGACAGTGGTAGCAGACCTCTGGCACATGTGCCACACAAAGTGGACAGAACCCATTCTGTTGGCACATAAGCAAGTCACCTCAGCAACTGAGTATCAGATAACAGTTGGTTTTTCTAAACTAAAACCTCAGTATTTCAGCTTAATTCCAATGTTGGCACTTTGTAATAAAAAAAAAGTGGGTTTGAAATTGTTGTTTGAGCACCTGGTCTCTAAAAGGTTTGCCATCACTGCACCAGGATTTTGAACACAGAAGTGTTAAACTACTAATCAGTGTATTACAGCAAGGATTTCTACATCCTACATCCCGGGAGCTAGTTGCCCCAGCCTGTAACTGGCCAGAAGATCTCTCCATGTTCTTTTTTCACATACACACATTCTTTTTTTATTTCCACTATTCTCTCATCCAAGACATTCCCAGGACTGTGAGGAAACACAAGTCATTTGGATTGCCTGAGGTGCACTCTTTACCCAGTAGCCAAGGCTGCTAGCTTATTAGATTTTCTCTCTATAGTGTGTGTTGTCACAAACAAAACACAAAGACATGATTATGATGATGCATTATCTAATTAGACATGTCAAAAGTATCAGTCACTTTCCCATTACTCTTACAAAATACATGACAGCACAACTTAAAGGACAAAACATTTCATCCCCACCCCTCCACTATCTCACCATTTCTTTCTTTTCTTCCCTTAATTAAGTACTTCCAATCATTCTTTTATCCATAACTGGCAGCTGTCCTCTCCATAAAAATTCACACTCCATAAGTGTGAACCCTGGCACTTCAGAAACTTACAAGTTTACATAGAATACTAAATATAACACAGAACACATCTTACTAAGATGGTATAATGTTCTGCCTGTAGTTACCATAGTACTCTTCAAATATAAATACGGTATCTAGGTCCTCGAATGTGTATAGGTAAACAAAGTTTAAGTTATATCATCAAATCCTGGCTTTTAAATTTTTAAACTCATTCGTAAGCATTTGGGAAGACTCATGTCTTTAAGGTATGAAGAAAAGGAAACTGTTTTTTTCCTAACACAGAGGATCTTGTTTTATTTTCAACCATGATAAGTCCAGAATCAATACTCAGTCCTGGTTCCTAAAAAAAGAAGAAAAAAAAAGATGTTAATTGAATTCTGCTCTCATAGTATTCATATGTTGAAAGCCTAATCCCCAACATGACTGTATATGGAGATGGAACCTATAGGGTAGCAATAATGGTTCAGTAAGGTCATAAGGCTAGGACATACTTTAATGGAATAAGTGTCCTTATTAGAAGAGGAACAGGCCCTAGAGAGCAATGTCATTTAATCTGTCTCTACTCTCCTTCCCCTCTGTCTGTCTCTGTCTCTATCTCTGTCTCTGTCTCTCTGTCTCTCTCTGTCTCTGTCTCTCTCTGTCTCTCTGTCTCTCTGTCTCTCTCTGTCTCTCTCTCTCTCTCTCTCCCCCTCTAGTCTGGCTCTCCTCCCTCCCCTTGGGTGCATGAACAAGATGTCATGTGTGCATACATGTGTATCTACAAGCCAAGAGAAGAAGCCTCAGAATGAAACATATCTTTGCAGTACATTGATCTTGGAATCCTTTGCAGTACATTGATCTAGGAGTACGTCCTAGCCTTATGATCTTACTGAACCATTATCGCTACCCTATAGGTTCCATCTCCATATACGGTCATGTTGGGGATTAGGCTTTCAACATATGAATCTATGAGACACAAATTCCATTGTTTAAATGATCCAGTGATATTTTGCTATAGCTGATTTAGCAATCAAAGACAAGGATCAAACTGCAGATTGGAGGGAGCCAGGGCCTGGGAAGCCCATGAGCTAAAATGAGCAGTTAAAATTTGAATAGCTGAGCCGGGTATGGTGGCTCACACCTGTAATGCCAGCAATTGGGAGGCAGAGGCAGGAGGACTGCTGAGTTTGAGGCTTGCCTGGGCTACACAGTGAGCTCAAGAGTCAGTCTGAACTACAAAGTGAGACCTTGTCTCAAAAAAAAAAAAAAAAAAACAAAGATTTAAATAGCTAAGGTGCCTATGGGTTAAAAGACAAAAAGGCAAACAAGCACCAATGGATATAGAAATGTGTGCAACAGTAGTGAGCTCTGAGATCTAAGCTAAAGGAGCAGCTATCCCACAGCTTTTTGTGAGCTAGTTTGCCCATTTGTGAAATACAAAGACCAGAGCTATTTTTATGAAAACTTGATAAAATATATAGGTAAAGAGCTCAGCATGATACTTGACTCAATGAAATTGCTCACTTCAATTATCCAAAGACAAATTTAGGGTAGATATGCTGAAGTTGCCTCGTCCAGCTAACACAACAGGAGGACAGAGGCAGAGTGCAGCAGAAAGTGGCAGCTCACCAAAGGGCTTGGGAACAATTCAAAAGAGGGCCAGAATAAATATGATTTGTAAAGAAAAAGAAAGAACATGTATATTGTGGGGTGGGTAGGGATATGGGTAAAAGTGAGAATTAACTTGTGTCATATTCTGGTACAAATTCCCCAATGTTGCATGTGATTGTGAGCTGTATATAAAATGTACCAATAAAGAATTCAATTTTTTAAAAAAGGGCCAGAATTAGAACATCAACCAAATCTTATAACAATAAATCTTATATATGCAGTCTTATAACATAAAACTATTGGATCCAGGTCAGGAGCTGGCTGTTTGCTCTCTGTCCTAGCATACCTTGTTAAGGGTCGATGGGCTGGATGTGATGGCGCACTCCTATAATTCCTGCACTCAGGAGGCAGAGGCAAAAGGATTACTGCAAGTTGCAGGCTAGCCTGGGCTACATAGTGAGTTCAGGGCCAGCATGAACTACAAAGCAAGACCCTGTCCCAAAACACAAAAACAAAAAAGGGCCAGAGATTCAGCTTAGTGGTTCCAGCACCTGCTCAAAAGCTCAAAGTCCTGAGTTGGTCATCCCTACCAAACAAACACCAATAACATAGGTAGATGAACACTTTGTCGTTCTCACAGAAAAGAGATGACTTACTCAAAGGGTGTGAAAGACAGAGTAACAATGGCCAAGGAGTCAACAAGAAGTGACAAAAGATCCCTGAGCTACCAAGCAAAGGAAGCCACCAGCAATCCAAAGCCTGAAGTGCTGGGAAAAGGAGTAGCTGCTAGATCCCAGTGGGTCTTGGACTGTGGGACAGAGCCCCAAGAGGAGCAGTGACTTTTTCCAGAGGAACTCAACCACTAATAGCCTGAGGTCTGGCAGAAAAGACAGGGAAAATAAGCTCATCCACCTCTCTTTCTGCTTCCCTCTGATTTCTTGCCAGTCCCACCCATTAGCAAATCCCAGCAGAAGCCAGAGGCAAGCAAGGAACTCAGTGGACTTAGTCCATAGTGGTCATCCCATAGGGTCCAGAGTGGAGAAGGATAAGGAATAAGTCCATAGAAGTAAATAGAATATGCAGTTTAACTTTAAAAGGACAGAAAGAGCATACTGTCCTCCAGAATAAGATGAGGATGGGGACGCTGGTTCTAAAATTCATAAGAGGTGTTCCAAGAAGGCTTCTTTAGTCTAACTATGGATTTATTGAGGCAGAGACAAACCAAGAATCTATTTGTTCAGGGCCATGAAGACCTCCTCTGTAGCTCCTTCACCTAAAATGAATTATCTTCTGGTTCTTTCCCCATGTATATTTCAGAAACGTTCACATCTAGTTTCTCCAAGGTCATTGCTCTTTTCCCCTTTCTGGAAGTTTAAATTACTTTCTATACATTCTATTTCCAAATGAGCTTCACTGACAGTATTCTGTTATACTTCAGGAAAGGGTTGGTTTGAAATGTTTTAGGATCTGGTGCTTATGCAAACACAATTCAGAAACAAAATTAAAATCCTCTATTTCATCTTTAACCTGTGTCTTGAATGCAAAGTTTGTTTTCTGTAAAAGTCATTGAAGAGTAATGGGACTTTGATCATTTTCATCTTGGAATGTGTTGCAAAGATGTTGATTTTGGGATCTAGTCCTCTCGCCTCCACCCCACCGGATATGCACTCATAGGTCTTGTTGACATTATGAATAGTTTTGTGTGCACAGCACAGGATAAGAGAGACAACTGAGGGATCAGAGTGAAATTTCTTTGCTACAAGTAAGAGCAATACACTTTGTCCAATGAAGGAACCAGTAAAGTAGCAGAAGGCTATTACTTTTCTCTTTATTCTACAAGAAACATGACAAATTTCTTAATTAATAGAATCTTTGTACATCACATTTAGCAGAGCTTTTCCCTTTGAAAAAAATCTAACAGCACAGCAAACATATGCATTTTTGGCTCCATGTCAAGCCATATTTATTAACTAAGTGCTAGGGTGAGGGACAGATTTCTTGCCAACAGGATTCATCAGACACAGCAACTGAACACACATCAAGAAACAAGCCATGTCTACGATAAGCACAATCACTGCCAGTAACTCCAATTTTGTGACTGCTGTCACCACTCGCTACGTACACCTAGGGTTATACACAGTCTCTCAATATCACAAGGTGCATGGCCCAATCCTCAGAGATACTTGAGTCTAGAGAAACTAAGAGCTCATCAAATTGAAACCACTTTTTACTCCTGCCCATTATTTTGGGCACAGGGATCTTCTAGGACCTGAACTTTCCCCTATCCTGTTGCTGGAAAGGAGTATCCTGTTCTCCAGCAGCCCTTAACTACTCCATACCCACTTTGCAAAACATCTCTGGAAGAAATCCAGTGACCCTTAAAGCCAATGAAGAGGGTATGGCAGGTAATGAAGGCCCAGGCTGGTCTTTTGGGGTTCCTCTTTGCCCCTCGCCCACACTCTCTCCTTGCCCCTCCCCACTTCCAAAGGCCAAACTCGTTCTTCTCTCAGTTCCCCACCCCTGCTACCCCATGGTAGTTTGTGAATACAAGGGTGGAATAAGAGGTAGCTACAGGGTTCACATAAGGTGACAAAGTTGGCATACACTAAACACTTAGTATTATGCAGCCGCCCCTTACGTCTGCTCCAAATCCATCAGTCATCATGGAAAAATTAGAAGCTTTACTGGATTCCTGCCTCTCCAAACAGATCTTCTGAACTCCTTAATGGACTCCATAATTCAGCATTTGAGAATAGAGCTTCAAACCAACAAGACTGTCTCTGTAACGCACTGTCAGGCAACTTGGAACAGGCAGAGAGGAACAAGTCAAAACAATCAGCAATTTCATTACGGGGATAAGATGAATCTTGAACGATGCCCAAGTCTGACTCACACTGTCAATTATTATATATGATCTCTTCAAGCAGACTATTTTCCCAACTCACTAAAACATCTGCACGTTTCAAGAGGCTAAGCGTTACCCTGTTTGCTGCCCTCAGGCTATTTTAGTCAGGGATTATGTAATATAGTGAGTGATGCAATAATGAGAAGAGTGTTCTTTACCTGTTCTTTGCATGTGATGCTGTTCAAAGATTAGTGCAACAGGCAAAATGGCTCGGACCTTGGATTTCAACATGCCAATTTGCTCCGTGACCTTGGACCTGTTACCTCCCCTGTCCTGGCACCTGCTATAAAAATGGAGAGAACAAATATTCTTGCCTCTTTCATCACTGACTATAAAAAAGACCTTTCAATTGCCATGTAAATAAGCACTGGTCTTTGGAACTGATGTCCAGAAAAATTCAGGCTAAACATTCTCTAACGTGAGTAGTGGGCATTATTTAAAGTCACAAGCCCAGTGTGGTGGTACACATTCATAGTCCTAGCAGCCTGGGAGTCTGAACTAGAAGGATCATGAATTCAAGTCCAGAAAGGGCAATTTAGCAAAACCCTGTCACAAAAAATAATTTTTTAAAGGGCTGAAGATGTAACTCAGTGGAAGGGCCTGGGTTCAATCCTCAGTAGAAAAAAAAGTTCAATATATGTTTACATTAGCCATGTGGGAAAACTATGTTTAAAGAGTGTTATGGCTTGTACCTATATGTCCCCCCTAAAACCTCATGTGGTAATAGGTGGGGAGTTTCAAAGGTGGCTGGATTATGGTGTGTGATTCTGGAATTACGGTGCCATACTGGAATTATGGGTGCCCCACCAGGGGTGCTATGGGTCATCTCTCCGTGGACAGAATATGAACAGAAAGAAGCTGCCTTGCAGTTTCACTGCTTTGCTGCCTTTTGCCTGCTCTGTTCTCCTCTGCGATGCCCCTTTTCCTGCCACCCTGCCTTGGTTCAGACAATAAACTGAAATCTCTGCAAATGGAGACAAAATAGACCTTTCCTTCTTTAACTTTAGGTATCAAATATTTTGTCTCAGCAGCAAGAAAAGTAGCAAAGACAAAGAGAAATTCAGATTTTGTCAATGATGTAAAGAAGAGAAAGAGTAGTTAGAAATTGAGGATGTAAAAAGATTACTTTGCTAGGTGAAAAATAAACTCACACTTTATTCTAAAATATCTTCCATAATGGTCAATAAAAATGATGCCACAAACACACTAGAAGGAAATGGGCTGATACTCTTATAACCTTGGAACCTTTCTAAGGACAGTATAAAATTCAGATACCTCAGAGGAAAATCTGATGAATTTACTACATAAAATTTTAAAAGTTCATTACAGAAAAATTAGATATACATTAAACTAGTGTATTAAAGATCTAGAAGCAATGTTTGCATTTCATATATGAGAAAAAGACAAGTGCACCTAACATATGAGGTATTCCCAACATTAAAATCACGAGTAAAAAACTGAGCAAAGGAAATGAACAGGCAATTTAGAAAAGAAGATGTAAAAGATATGCCACCATATGGAAAGATGTTCATCCCTGTCGTAACTGAATGCAAACTAAAATAATGTAGACATTCTGATCTTTATGGATAAGATTAACAAATATTTAAATAATTTTCCAGTTTCCTGATTGGTGTAGGTTTGGAGAGATGGGCTTTGTACATCCTGATAGATTGAGCACTAATGAAAAGAATCTGTGTGTGTATGTGTGTGTGTGTGTGTGCGCGCGCGCGCGCGTGTGTGTGGCACTGGAGAGCAAACAAAGAACCTTGCACACACTAGGCAAATAGGCCGCCACTGAGCCACATCCCCAGCCCTGTCAACTTGACAAGATGTTAAAATTTACTTTTGGGGGGGGATTTACTTTTGAACATAAAGTGATGCTTCTCCAGAAATTTAATCTGCAGATATACTCTCAAAAGTCTACAAAGACTATTCACTTTTGCACTGTTTGGAATAACAAAATCTGGAAGCAACTGTGCAGTGCAACAGACCAACTGTGCAGTGCAGTGGACATACAACATGGCATGTGTCTGAGGTATGCTGCTGAGGGAAGGAAACAAGCTCCAGAAGTCGAAGCAAAAACTGATCTCACATGAGGTTAAGCAGAGGATCAGCTGGCCCTGGAGCTGCAGGCTTGTAATCCAAGCACTGTGAAAGCTCAGACAACCACTGTAAGTTCAAAGCCAGCCAGAACAACATAGCAAGACTTCGTTTAAAAAAAAAAGAGACCTGGGCCGGAGATTTAGCTCAGTGTTTCCAGCGCCTGCCTCGCAAGTGCAAGGTCCTGAGTTCGATCCCTGGTAACCACATACAGTGCTGGGCATGGAGACTCAGGCCCACCAGCAATCAATACCACATACCACAGTGCCGGGCGTGGTGGCTCACACCTGTCATCCCAGCACTCGGGAGGCAGAGACAGGAGGATTGCTGAGTTCAAGGCTTGCCTGTGCTATATAGTGAGCTCAGGGCCAGCCTGAACTACAAAGCGAGACCCTGTCTCAAAAAAAAAAAAAATAAAGACCTATAATATTTAGAAGTGTGTGTGTATGTGTGTATGTGTGGGTGTGTGTTATTTAAATGAGTTTTTCCTACTGTCTTAGAAACTGAGACTTTCAACACTGACATCAGTGACATTTCCTCTCTGCTTAAACAGAGGCATTAGCACTTCAAGATGTGCTGAAGTTAATGGGACTCAGCGACTCCCACCTCGTTCATCTTCATCTAAGAGCAAAGGTTGAAGGTCAGGGAGAAAAGGAGAGCTTGGATGAGTGTTATAAGCTTGCAAGCATTAGAACTTTCCTCCTGGGACAGGCTGCATAGGACATTGGGTGAGAATGAAGGAAAAAAAAAAAACAGAAAAGGTGTAAGGAGGGTTCACCAGTGGGACAAGAGCATCTAACCCAATGCTTCATTCTTTCTGCCCTTTAAAAACTGAGCATTTGCTCCATGCTACTCCTGAAAGAGTATCATAGAGAGAGACTCTGTGTGAGGTTGGCTCATGTTCCCCAGCACACAGGGCACAGAATGGAGTGCAGTCTTCTTGCTAGGGTGCACTCTTCTTGCCAGGGTACACAAAAGGCCACAGGGCATCTAGATTGATGTGTTGCTGCAACACAGAAGAGAGGAAGCAGTGAGGAAATACGGTGTTCTTGGAGAGCAAAATGCTAAGCTTTTCTATGGGCCAGTGATCATCCCGTAAGGCAGCCATTCAGGCCATCTGGAAAAGACTTTGTCCAAGTGCCTTTTGCTAGCACTGAGGGGTGAGCCTTTGGAGCTGTGAAAGGAAACACGTGGCAGTGTCATTAGGGCCCAGGCTCATCCCACACAAGAAAAAGTCAGCTTTCGGTACCTGCCAGAGGTTATACGCTCCCAATTACAGCACACCCACTGAGCAAGACCTTGTCCTTTTACTTCTTTTGTCCCTGGCCCAGCCCTGGAGGAACCAGGGTCCCATGGATGATTCAGAAGAGTGAAAAAGTAAGGTAGAAAAGGAGGAATAGCTTGATGCCACTCTCCTGGTTCTCACTTCAGGTTTCTGAACCAGGAATGGGCCTGTTCTCAGGCAAGGGGAGCAGTTATATAGAAGATGTATGAAGGAACTTTTGCTTTGGATCAGAGTAACCTTTCACATACCCTCACAAATAAGGATGCTTTAACATCCAGTCCAGTTTGAAAAAGCTGCAGGATCTGCCCAAGATATTGACCCAGAGCTGTGCCAAGGGAACTGCAAAGAATGGGAAAATAAAGCCACTTTTCTCACTTTCACATTTAATCTAGCCCATTTGATACATCATTAAGCATTCATTAAGGGATAAAAAAGAAATTGCTAGCTATTTCACCTCAAGATGTGTGATTAGAACATTACATATGTGGTGAACTTTTATCTTCTTTCATGGTTTTGGCATCTACAATAAATACAAATTACTCAAAATTTAAATTTTTAAATATGAAACTAATGCACACCTTGTGGCAAGATAAACTTAGGAAATCTCTTTTCTTAGGGCATTGATAACACATTTTTCAGAATCCTCTTTCAACTTTCACACAGTTAACTACCACCTAATTAGCCTAATCAGTTAGCACTGGGTGGAGCTGTCTATCCCTTGGCTCTCCAAGGTACCAGAGCCATCTGGCATCTATCCATGGAAGTGGCTAATAACTTCAAACAGCCAAGAGAGGAAGGCTCCAGACTGCCAGGGCTGTGGCCCATCTTGCTAACTAGGAACAGCCGCAGATGCATTTTGATAAGACATATCAACCCCAGATGCATTTTGATAAGATATGTCAGCCCCAGTGTAAGCCAGCTCATCTAGAGAGTTCCTTGTCTGTCACAGTGGTGCTCATTGGTCCCCCCATCACTCAGTCAACCAACTCCCATTCACACCTAATACTGTGGTTGAATGCTGCTTACCATACCCTGGGGTAGAAAACAGTAACTGATAATGCTGAGGAAAGATGTCCTTCAATGGCCCCTTTTCCTAAGAACTATTTGGTGGATAGTCAAAACAAGGTAGTAGGTGGGCTGCGGCCTTTGGAACACTCTTGACCGGGGTAAGGCGGTTCCTTGTCTTATAAAGTATATAGGCTGGAGTAGATTCCTCACTTAATGGCTCTGTCATAAAGATAGAAGGAATCCAGAAAAGGCCATGCTCCAAGGCTTCCACCTCACCCAGAGCCCTCTTGTCTTTGGGTTATTATAATAAAAAGATAGTTCTCCTCAGTTTGTATCTTTGTCTTCCCTTTCCACAGAGGGAATGTTTTGTATTTCATTGCTTTAACTACTCCAAAACTATGGACAGAGAGCTGTAAACTCCACCCTGGGAGGAAAAGCAGCTAAGGAACTCTATCTGCTTGAGGGCATAGTAAGCATGGAGACCATGAAGAAAACAGAGGCTGCACTGCCACCTTCTCCAGCCCCCGACTGAGGGATCCACTCTCCAGCCTCCCCTGGGCCTCTTCGCACAAGAACACCTCTCTAAGGTACCTGCTGGCTTAGAGTCTCCTGGAGTGCTGTCATCAAGTCCCCTGGGCTGCAGAGCCAGAACCCTAGGAGTCCAAGCCAGGAGAACTAAGGATCCGAGGGCTGAGGCATGGGCCACTTGGAAGTGAGCAGGGTGGGGAAAGGAGAGCAAAAGTTAGGCATCATTCCTGGTGGCTTGAAGTCAGACCCATGGTAGGAGCCAGGGTGACACAGGTACTGAGGTCAGCACAAGGCGGCAGAAAGGAAGAAGGCAGTAAGGGAGGACAGAGCAAAGAACAGATCTGGAACTAGCGTTTAAAAAACAGAAGCAAGCCGGGAGTTTTGGCTCACGCTTGTAATCCCAGTACTCAGGAGGCAGAGACAGGAGGAATGCTGAGTTCGAGGCTTGCCTGGGCTACATAGTGAGCTCAGGGCCAGCCTGAACTGCAAAGCGAGACCCTGTCTCAAAAAAAAAAAAAAAAAAGCAGAAGCAAAAGGTAATAATAACAATAATAGAGATAACTTCTATTCAACCTGGAAACTGGCTTCTTTCTTCCAGAGGGTCTTGTGGCATCTGAGGCTAACAACCTGCTAGATTGTGCCATGGATGAGATGAAGCTCCGCACAGTTGGAGAAATGCCTAACAGGATAATTAATTTGGAGTTTGGAATGGGCTTTTGAAGGTAACGGTTGATACTAATATAATTCTCTCTGCCTCCTCAGATATCACCACAAGACTGCCAGGAAGGAAGCTGCGCAAGACTGAAATGTAACAATTAACAATGCCCGAGAACACGCTCTGAAAGGTAAGGACAGGAAGAGCTCCACAATCCTATAAATTATTCCTGTTTATTGAGTGCTAAAAGCACAAGTTCCAGACATATATAAATAATATATTTGAATAAATAATTAAAAACAGAAGGAAAATTACATAAGCAGGAATCAAATCTAAATTTAGCAAGGCCTCTGGCTTTTACATCCCTACACACTAGGCTTCTCAACAGCACCTTCTCCAGGAGAAAATCAAGATGAGAAATATTTCACTGTATCAAATGCAACTGGCCACACCATTTCCTTTCTGATTTTCACTTTACACATACACAAACACACAGTATGAACGGTGAATCTTTAAAAATCCCCTTCTGCTCTGATATATTACCTCCTTAAAAATTACTAGACTATTCAGGAATTACAATTCTGTTTTGACTTCTATTCTTTTGATAGTGACCTGTTTTAGACTTCATTTTCTGTTTTTATCACAAAATCACCTATGTAAGTGCTTAGGGTCCCTGAACATCCTGAACACCTCAGAATTTCAGTCTGGTAATTTGTAGCTTGACCTATTCTTTAGCAGCACTTCCTCTGGCAATGACGGAAATGATAGGATGATTTTCGACTATCGTTGGCCAACAGAGTACACCACCATCACTCGAACCTTAGTTCATGAATTAGTCAATTGTTTCTCTCTCCTTAGGAAATTAGCTTATTGCTGGTTTCCTTCAGAGGTAGACTTTGCCTAGTGGCAAGTGCTCTGGTGTATAAATTAAAAATGAGTTTCGTTTTCTAAATTGTGTGAAATATAAAAGCAGCATAACTCCACAGGGTTCTTTCCCCTAGCAATGGTTACATTTGATTTCAGAGACAAGTCATCAAGGAGCCACCAGTAGCCCTGGTTAATGAAAGCAGTAAACATCAGGTGTAGTCAGAGTTTGGCTTAGCTTTCTACCTGTGTGGCTCTTTTTAGACTCCAAGATAACAGTTAAATCACAACAAATATCACTAGATGTGAACCAAGTGACAGACACATATGTTACCTCTGTCTGCTCTTATGAGCACTGGCTATGCAAATATTACCAGGACACTGAGTAAGAAAGGTTAAATAATTTGCCTTTGGCCACATAAGAGACAAATAAGATTTAAGCAGGGTATTATTGCCTCCAAACCCAATGCTGTCCCTAGTATCCTCAGACCGATTCTGAGGTCCTTCTAGGCAACACAGGGCAGTGCTTAAGCCCTTCGGCCCCAGAAAGACTGTAGAGAGTTTGAGTACTTGATCTTGTATTGACTGTTAGGTCTTAATTAAATGTCTCAGCTTCCTTGAGCCTTTTTTCTCTCATCTGTTGACAGAACTTTCTACATGAGGCTAAATGAGGAATGACTGTAATAATATAATAATACTAGTACACACATTTAGAATATCCCTTAGTGGTTAATAAGCA